>PVLA01005172.1:0-105962 GCA_004027455.1 Hydrochoerus hydrochaeris | reverse complement strand
ATTTACTTCTCAGAGTTTTCCTGGGGAACAGACTCCCTGGCCAAAGGAGCTCCCCCATAGCAGCTGAGAATGGGGTGAAAATTCCCAAAACTCTTTCTTAAATTCTGAGTGAGCAAAGCGACCCGTATTCTGTATGTACACAGTACAGGTGTTATTAGCCTCCATCCCACTGGGGCATATTGTTTTGGGGAACATTGTTTCAGTCGCATTGCCTAAATTTCTTATGCTCAAATTTCTAAGCCTCCAGTGGGAGGGTTTGCTTAAGCAGCCCTACTCTGGAGCACCTTACAGATGTCTTTATTTATTTATTTATTTTGAAGCTCTCACTCTAATTCAGGCTGCCCTTGAGCTCACTTTGTACCCCAGGTTGGCTTCAAACTCATGGCAATCCTCCTGCCTCAGCCTCCCAAGTGCTGAGATTACTGGTGTGTGCCACCATGCCTGGCAGTAAATGTCTTCCTCAGTGTGGGGCTGGGGCTGGGGAGCTTGGGGTCAGGACCCAGGGAGCAGATGCCTCTCAGCCCCCTACCCCCACTCCCGGTCCACCCCTCTGGATCGTGGTTTGCTGAGGGAGAGGCAGGCATCATCTTTCCCTCAGCAACCGGCCCACTGTGTTTCTTCTCACCCTGGTGAAAGCCTCACCCAAACACACAATGGGACTGTGGATCCTTGAAGGTCCACTCAGAGGCCACCTGGCAACCTGTCCCAAAGTGTGTTCTCTGGGACCCTTGCTGTCTGATATTAACATGCATTGTAATGAAAAGGGGGATTCCCTTGTCAAATATGTCCAGGGAAAATTAGGTTAATAGGAAATTTTATTGTGGTAAAATGTATCTAACATTAAAATTTGCCATCTTAACCCTTTTAAACACATCTTTGGCATTAAGTATATTCAAATTTTTTTTTTTATACTGGGAATTGAATTCAGGACCTTGCACCTGGCAGGTAGGCGCTTAGGCCCTGAGCTAAATCCCCGGCCCAGTACATTCAGTTGTTACACAATCATCACCACCATCTATATGCAGATTTTTTCATCATACCAGACTAAATTCTGTCTCTGTTAAACAGTAATACCCTGTCTCCTTCTCCTTCCAGCCCCGGCAGCCGCTCTTCCGCTTTGGGTCTCTATGAATGTTACTGCTCCAGGTTCATCACATAAGTGGGATTGTTTACCATTTGTCCTTTTGTGACTCACTTCTTTCACCTAGCAGAGTGTCCTCAAGGTTCATCCATCTTGGAGCATGGGTCAGAATTCTCTTCTTTTTTCAGGATGAATAATATTCCGTTATATGTGCATGCCACAGTTTGTTTACCCATTTGTTGGTAATGAACATTTGGATTGCATCTGCCTTTTGGATATTAGAAATAATGCTGCTGTGAACATAGGTATAGAAATATTTGTTTGAGTTCCTACTTTCAATTCTTTTGGGGATATACCCAGAAGTAGGAATGCTCAAACATATAAATCTCCTTTAATTTCCTGAAGAAATGCCATATTGTTTTTTATAGTGACATCATTTTATATTCCTGCCAGAAAGTACAAGAATTCCAGTTCTCTACATCTTCATCAACACTTTCTATTTTGTTTGTCTTTAATGATACAATAACCATTCATACTGTGTGTGAAATGATGTATCATCGTGTGCGCTTGCATATGGATTTGAATCCAGGGCCTTGCACATGCTAGGCAGGTGCATTATCACTATGGTACATCCTTATCCCTTTAAAGACTTTAAGATGACATCTCACGAAGCTGCCAGACTGACCTACAGCTTGTGATCCTCCTGCCTCAGCCTATTAAGTAGCTGGGAAAACAGGCTTGTGCCACCGTGATAGGCTCTTTGTGGCTTTGATTTGCATTTCCCTAGTGATTAATGATGTGGAACATCTTTTCATGTGTGTACTGGTCGTTTATCTTTTTTGGAGAAGTTCTTTGTCCTATTCAAGCTCTTTGTTCATTTAAAACTTTTGTTGATCAGTTGTACCAGTTCTTTGTATGTTCTGAGTATTAATCCCTTAATGGATACATGATTTGCAAATGTCTTCACCTGTTCCGTGCGTTTCTATTTTTCACTCTGTGGACAATGCCATCTGATACATAGAAGTTTTTAATTCCATTTGTTAATTCTTATTTTTATCAGTACATATTTGCAGTCCGTAATAATTACATTCCTTGTGGGGAGTGGCACATGTACGTGACACATCTTAGTTCTTTTCTCATCTTTTCCCTTCTTTCCTCACCTCTTGGACTCCTTCTCTTGTGTGAAAGTCCTGGCTCCCTGTTTCCTATTATCTAGCTTTCATTTGCTCTTTATTTATATTTTGGGTTTCTCATATAAGAGAAACCACGCAACATTTAAGCTTGTGTGTCTGAATTGTTTAACATTATTGTCTCAAGGTACATTCATTTTCCTACAAATTACTCAAATTTATCCTGTTTTTTGAGATAGGATCTTGCCTTGTAACTCAGGCTGGCCTCAAACTTGTGGCAATCCTCCTGTCTTGGCTTTGCGAGTGCTGGGATTGCAGGTGTGCATCATCACATCCTGAAAATTTATCCTTCTTTATGGCAGAGTAATATAAAAAGAAGTATATATATATATATATATATATTCATCTGTTGGTCATGCAGGCCACTTAGCTCTTTGAACTATGGTGCTGTAAACCCAGCTTTGCATGTATCAATGTAATATTTTGTCTGACTCAGGAACAATGTGTATCAGAAGAGCTGAGTCTAATAGAAATTCTATTTTAACTATTTAAGGAATCTCCATACTGATATCCATAGTGGTTGTAATCATTTGCATTCCTAACAACAATGTAGAAGGATTTTTTTTTTTTTTGTACCAGGGATTGAACTCATGACCTTGTGCTTGCCAGGCAAGCACTTACACCGCTGAGCTAAATCTCCAGCACAAAGGGGGATATATATATATATATATATATATATATATATATATATATATATATATATATATATATATTCTGGAATCATGTCAGCATTTGTTGTCTGTGTCTGTTCTAACATTGCTAAGCATGCTGCGTATTTTGGTAATCTCTGTAGTTATTTGAGAGATTATTTCTGATTTCACTTTTTCCAGCACTTCATTCAATTGCTTTGTTGTTACCACTTCGGAGGGATCTTGTGGGGGTTTTCGGATTGTCCCGTCTCATTGCATCCTGGGTTTGCCTTCGGTGAACTGGATGTCTGGGGTGGCATCTTGTTTAAGTGTCTTCTCATTTCTTTGCTTTTTTGGTTTAACTCCTGGGGCAGTGCTTGTAAGTTGCCTGTGGCGGGTTGCTTTAGTGGTGGTATTTAGGACACTTAGCTGATGGTCACTGCTCCGTGGTCTCTTCCAGGTGTAGCTGTTGGAAGATCTCACCTCTTCAGTTTATTGGAGATGAGAAGCTGTTGCTTGTTTGGCCCAGTCCCTGGTTCTTTGGCACTGTGCCACAGTATTTTCTGTGACCCTTAGTTAATCTCAGTCTTGGATTATCAGGGTCAACAGCTGTTTGGAACAATTATGTCAATTTTGGCTGTAGTGGTACCAATAGCACCAAACAGCCTATAAAACGACAAACTGAGCTAACCCTTAATTTGCAACTGTTAACTGTATGATCTAGATTTGTGATGCTATAACAAAATGTAAAAACAACTAGATAATTATATCCAGTATGTAAGTCCATAATGTGTCAATTTTGCCCTCCAGGTTAAAATTTAAAATGGATTAAGGAGAAAATAGAGAAGTGGAAAAAGAGAAAGAGATTACAAGTAAGGTTGGAGGACAAAGAGGAGTCCCACCAACTTGGGGAAACTGGTGTAGAAGGTTGAAAGAAAAGAGAGGTGGAAGAGATAAAAGGTAGAACAAAACAGAACCACACCCACAAAGAGGTTAGGAACCACTCTCACACTCACAGAAAAACCAAAGAAAGAGAAAGAGAAAAAAGAAAGCCTACTAAAGAAAACAAACAAGAGAGAGAGAGAGAGAGAGAGAGAGACAGAGACAGAGACAGAGAGAAAGAGAGACAGAGAAGAGAGAGAGGGAGAGAAACAAAACCAAAAAAAAAAAAAAAGAAAAAGTCCACTTCCAGGCTTCTCTCTGGGTTCACTAGTAGACAGCCTGTGGAGACAGAGTCCCGAATCGTGCCAGTCTATCCCAGCAAGCCAGCCGTTGCTTTATATTGGAGTAGTAGATGACCTTAGCAGGCCTGTCCTGAGCCCAGACTCACTGAGCTCGCCGCAGACCAAGCAGTTTCCACAGGTCTGCACCCAGCTAGGAGCTGCTGGAGGAAGCCGGCAGCAGTTCTGGTTCCCAGCTTGACTCCAAAACGGCTCCTGGCCAGTCGCTCTCTCCTGCAGGAGGACCGGGTCTTCTGAGCTCACCGCCAGCCAGTGCAGCCCTCCAGGTCCGCTGATCCCTCCACTGCTGCGTCTCTGCAGGAGCCTCTGGCGTCTCCAGCCACCACCGTCACCATACCAGTCACCATACCATGACCGTGTGCCTCCAGGTTCCAACAGCGCCTCTCGCACAGTTAGCCCGGCTCCAGGCAAAGGAGCCACCAACTACTGCCTTTTCTTCATTGAAGTTTTTCTTTTTAGTTTTTACTCCATCTGTGGGCTTCAATTCACACGTCAGATTCTTTCTGGGTCCAGGGGACCCACTCTCTTCCTTCTTGTCTTCCTCACGATGCTATCAGCCTCTGGACAGTGACTCTCAGAGAGGCTGTTTCTCTGCTGCTTACTGCTATGCCATCTTCCTGGAAGTCAGCATTTGTTATCATTTGATTTGTTGATGATAGCCATTCATCAGTGTTGGAATTTCAGTATTGTTTTAATTTTCATTTCTCTAATGGCTGGAGAAGTTGAACATTTTTTCATGTTTTTATTGACCATTTGTACTTCTTCTGAGAAGAATCCATTTCAGTTGCCCATTATTGATTGAGTCTTTTATTTTTTGAGGGGCTTAAATTTTTCAGTTCTTCATATATTGTAGATATTAGTTTTTTGAGGAATACCAGGCATTTTTTCCCCATTCTGTACGTTGTCTATAGCATGCACAACAACAGACTTGTGGATCCTTGGAATAGAATAGGGGAACCACCCCAGGCAACAGGCACATTGAACTCTCTAATCTTAGACAAAGGGCCAAAACATATGCTGGAGGACAGATAGCCTGTAATAAATGTTGCTGGGAAAACTGCAGAAGATTGAGTCTAGACTCATATCTCTCACTGTATAGTAAATAAAATCAAAATGGATCCAAATCTAAATGTTAAAACAGAAATACTTAATCTGCTGCAAGATAAAATAGGTAATACTTTTGAAGATACAGGCTTAGGCAAGGACTTTCTCAACAGAACCTCAATTGCCCAAGAAAGATTTTTAATTGGAAGTCCAATTCATTTATTTTTTTTCTTTTGTTGATGGTCCTTTTGGTTTCTTATCTGAGGTTTTTTTTTTCTTTTTCTGCAAGTCCAATATCATGAAACTTTTCAGGGTTTTATACTTTTAGGTCTTATTTTGGTCTAATTTCATTGTTTTGCATGAAGGAAAGAGGCTTCTTGTATCAATGAGAGTTCAGTGGTTACAAACAACAGAAATCAAGATAATGCAAGGAAAAAATTGAAACAATTTTATATAGTTCATAGTAATTAATCTCTGGGTATAGAGGATCTGGGAAAGGTTTAGGAATCTTCAGAATAGGAATTCCAGGACTGTTTCTAAAGGTGCTATGGGCTGAGACACTCAGCTTTAATAATGTGTGTGGGTGCATGTGTGTGTGTGTGTGTGTAATTCCATAGAGGATGCCACATTTAGCAAGGAGCCTGTGGAGGGTGTGTGTGTGTGTGTGTGTGTGTGTGTGTGTGTCTGCATGTGTATGTTTTGAAGAAGAGACAGCACTGTCACTACAAGGTCCAACCAGCAGGACCATATGAAGGGTTAGCGTGAGAGGGACCCCAAAGAAAATTTGGACACTGTTACTAAAGGAGAGAAAATAGGCCAAACAGTAAATATTCACTGCTTTTATCCACTGAGAGATTGCTATTGTGGTTTATATCTGGATGTCCCTCCAAAGCCTCACGCACTCCTAGTAAGGCTTTGGGGTGGTGATTAGACCACCGGGACATGATACCTATCAGTGGATTAGTACAATGATGAATGAGTTTCTAGCTGAATGTGATGTTGGAAGGTGAAGCCTGCTTAGAGGAGGCGATCACGGGGGCACATGGCTTGGAAAGTCTGTCTCCCTCCTCCTCTCTTGATCTCTCTGCTTCCTGCTGCCACGCCATGGGCTGCTACTCCTCTGCCAGGCCCTTCTGCCAAGCCACACTGCTTTGTAATTAGCCATACAGACTGAAACCTGTACAGACTGATAGCCAAAACAAACTCCTCTAAGTTGTGGGTGTCAGGTATTGTGTCTTAGTGAAGAGAAAGTAGCTAAGACTTACTTGAAGTGTTTGATGTTCTTTTGTGGATTGCAGATGAGGGGGAATAGAATAGGTACCATTCCCCGTACCTGTTTGTGAAAAAAAAGGAAAAAATAAAAGAAGGAAAAAAAAAGAGGAAAAAATAAAGGAAATAACAGCTCACAGCTCTTTGAGGCTGAATGTTCCAGAGAGTGTGTTCTGGCAATGGCTCTCGCGTGCTGGTGAAAGGGACTATGTACTTGCACAAATGCCTGGGGAGAGTCCGATGGGGTAGGCCAACCACACTGGTGAGCACTGGCCTCAGCCTGAGGGTTGCTGGAGGGTTGCCTCTTTCAAAGTGCAAAGGTAATCTTCCAGCTCTGAAAATGGACCCCATACTTCTCCTAAAGCTGCAGTCACATCCCACCCAACTGATGTGATTCAGAACTTTTATTCTGCAACATGCAGTTTATCCACTTTGAGCTGTGCTTTGGAAGTCCTTGTAAATGTAAAGCAGGGAGTCGTCTGGTGGTTGTGGTGTGGTACATATCAGCCTGACCTTAACTGGGTACCTGGTTTGTGAAGTCCTTTTAAGTTATTTTAATTTTCGTCTTGCAGTGCCAGGGCTCAAACCCAACTCTTAACCATGCTAGACAAAGGTCTTACCACTGGCCTTACCACCAAGCCCCAGCCCAGCCCTTCTGGACAGCAGGCACAGAGCAACTGGGGCAGAAGAGGAGGAGGCAGGCAGGGACCTGTGCAGTGCCGATGTGGACTCTCCGGGCTTTCAGAATTGGTGTCTTATTGTCTCTTGACCAGCACCACACTTTGGACTTCTCCAAATCACAAGCAGGCATCAGTATTTCTACCACTTCACGTATCTTAATGTGTGAGAGAGGAATGTGGCTATCCTGAAACCTTAGCTCTCTCACCAGTGGCAGGTAAGGAGGGAATGACCTGATCTTTATTTTGATTTCATGTGTGTATGTGTGTGTGTGTGTATGTCTGTGTGTGCATGTGTGGTACTGGGGATTGAACCAGGGCCTTCACATTTAGTTACATCCTTTTCTTTACGTCTCCTCCTCCTCCTCCTCTTCCTCCTTCTTTTCTTTCTTCTCCTATTCTTCCTTCTTCTCCTTCTCCTTCTTCTCTTCCTTTCCCTCCTTCTCCTCTCCCTTTTGATAAAGGGTCTCTCTGTGTAGTTCAGGCTGGCCCTAAGCTCACTATGTAGCCCAGCCTGTTTTGAACTCCTGGTGATCCTCCTGCCTCAGCCTCCCAAGTGCTGGGTCATTTTTTGAGACAGGATCTCACCAAATCACTAAATTGTCCAGGCTGGGTTTGAGCCTCGGCCTCCTAGATTGGTGGGATTACAGGCATGCACCACCATGCTTGGCCAGAATGACTTTTTAATTCCAATAGTTAGTACCCTTTGGCAGGGTGGCTCAGGGGTCTGAAATGATGGTTTCGGGATGACAGAATCCAAACTTCCTGGGAGCCTCTTAGGGTTTGGAGGCAGCTTCCTAATCCCTCCACCTCAGACCTCAGAGCTCTGGGGCTTTGCTCCTAGAAGGTGGGGCTGGGGCCAGTGGGGTCTCCTGGGGAGGGTGGACAGAGGTGTGGCCTAAACTCGGTGTCAGCCTCAGCTCTTCCACAAATGTCCTGTAACCATGGGGCCTCTGTAAAGTGAAGACAGTTAGGTAAGTCAGTTAATTCAAAGCAAATGTTTGTTACACTTTGATTATGCACCTGGCTCTAGCTACAGGGATGTGACTTTAAACAAGGCGGGCTGTGTGCCTGAGGGAAGATGGTTTCCAGGGTCTCTGCTCGTCTTCTATTCTGTGAACAGCCCTGGGTCAGTGTGCTTCCTGATGTTCCACCCCAGCCCGTGCTGTCCTGCTTGTTGGTTGAGGGTTGAGTGACTCTCAGGACACAGACTCAGACCTTCTGACTCTCGAGCCTGGGCTCTCTGCTTTGTAACTTGTGGTCTGTGGTTTCATTGTACCCTGGGTCCTGCTATAGGCTCTCTCCCACTGTATGGGTAAGAGGAAGAATAGGCTCAGAGAGACCAAGAACTTTGCCCAGAGTCACACAGCTTATCAGCAGCACTCACTCATATCCATGTAGGGCTGTGCTGCCTTCTGGATTCCCTGGGAGAGGTGGTGGGGAGGACTTCGGGCCCTGTTCTCCCCAGAGTGGAAGGTGGCCCCTTTGGCAGGAGGAAGGGGAGAAGTGCGGGAGAGTGCTGGGAATGGCTGCAGACCTGGGGCAGGGCCTGTTCTGGGTGAGGCTCTGCAGGGTCCTCGGAGGGCTGTGGAGGGCTGCAGAGGGCTGCTGTGGGCTGATAGGGCCTGAAGACTCCAGGTCCTATGGACCCTGGACCTGGAGAGAGGCTCCGCGGAGCAGGAGGGCTGGTGTTGTGCCTAAGAAGAGGTGAGGGTGAGAGGAACCTGCTCACCCCATAGAGGGTCCTGTGGGGCTGCTCCCTGGGTGCTCTAAACAAAGAACTGGACAAGACACACAGAAAAGGGAGTGAGGTGGGTGGACCGAAGGTGGAAAAGGTGTGCACTCTGCAGGTAAAAAGGCTCACAGGACATCTGAGGGTAAGGCTAAAGCAGCCTTTCACAATTCTTGGATTGTCACTAGGGCAAACACCCTATCACCCACTCATTTGGGATTACACCCTAAGTAAACTCTTCTAGGGAAAAACTGACTTGGATTCCTGCCATATGTAAATGAAGGATCAGGAACAGTGTCTTCTGATTGGCTGTGTCCATACACAAATGAATTGCAAAGAGTATCTTCCAATTGGTCCTGAGAGCAGCACCAGATTCAAATGGAGGATTGAAAGTAGCACCTTTCTGATTGGTTCTGTGCAGTGATGATGGCATCACTGTATCTGGAGTGTCTCTCCCTGGGAATGTCCCTTACACTGTTGTCCAGGTTAGAAAAACTAGCTAAGGGGTGGGTGGACTCCCCCTGACCTCTGCCTGGCTTTTTTGTTCACCCCTGGGCCCCAAAAGGCCTCTCTGCTCCCTGCTAGCCTTGGTCCCTGGGAACATACTGACCTCCAGCAGGCGGGGCTTCTGCTTAGCTTCATGTCGTCACGAGCAGCAGGAGAACAGCTTTCAGGACATGGAAATGACTCATTTCACTGACACTCCCCTGAAGAGTTGATGAGCGCAGAGCTTTATCCTGGAGAGATGCAGAGTGGCTCCTGTGCCCACTGTCCTACGTTCCTTTCTTTTCAGATACTTAATCTCACCACCATCACCAGGCAAGGCAGGTCCCAGGTCTACACACTACAGATGAGGGGTCTGGAGCTTGGAGAAGTGAAATAAATCAACTAAGAATGCTCAGCTAAAGGACGCCAGGGCACATTTGAACTCAAGTCCCTGAGGGTCCTAAGCCAGGCTCTTCCCACTATGTTGTACTTCCCTGGTTCCCTCCAGCCCCAACCCTGAGATTTTTCCAGATTTGTAGGTTTCAGAGCAAGGGTGACAGTGAGGGAAGCCCAGAGATCCCTCAGGGCAGGCAGGTGGCTGGGGATTGGGGCCTCAAGTAGTGCTGAAAGCTGACCGGAAGGCTCTGGTTTTTAATTATCTTGCAAGAGCCACAATAAGCTTGACTCTTTTGTTAGCAGCAGGAAGTAGTGCAGAGGCTCTGAAGGGACCTTTTAAGGTAGCCAGTAGCTCTGACCGTTATGGGTGGAGTTCACAGAGCTGCTTAGATCAACCTGCAGGCGGCAGGAGAAAGTGAGCCAGCCTTGGGTGAGATAGAGTGGCTCTGAAGTCCTCCTTGGGTGACAGAGGCTTAGAGAGATGAGTGGGATGCCTGCGTCTGTGAGTCACCAGGGACCAGGACCAAGCTTCTTCCCTGCCAGCGCCTGCCCACAAATGCAAGATTACTTTTTATGAAGCTCCTCACACTGTGGGGCTCCATGCTGGGCCCACTTGCAGCCTCTGGTAAAGGTTTCATGTGCGATTAGTTTTTTGCCTGGCCTGCTTGGCCTGCCTGGTGTCTTGCAAAGGGCTTGTACCTGCTGTATTCATTGCTGCTGTAGCTTCAGGGCCTCAGGCTCCAAGCTCTGGAGAGTGGATGTGTAAGAGAGCAAAGTACAGATGACAGGCCCCGAGAGCAAGCAGTCAGGGGAATAATGAGCTTGACTGTCCTCTTTCCCACCCTCCAGAGACCGGGAAGTAAAACCAAGCCTGTTCTCTTGAAATTGGAAAGAGATCAGATGGCAGTTTTCCCACCATTCCCAGATACTTTAAGGTGGGAGATTTTAAGTGCACACAGAAATTTTTGACCCCACGCTGGAAGGAGTGGGGCCCTGCGTAGAAGCTGTGGGTGGGAGTCTCTGGGTTTCTGATGTTGATTGTGACCTTGGCATGACTTGCTTTCTTTCACTAAGGCACAGAAAATCAGAAAGCAGCAGTGATGTATGGGGTTTGCTCTGCACTCTGAGCCATGCACAAGGAGAGTGGCATGTGACAGCAGCCTTGGGGCCTAGGGGTTTGGGATTATTTTATTCAGGTTTCAGATAAGAAAGGATGCAGGAGAGACCTGAGAGTTTGGAGTCACAGCAATACATTTTCCAAACTCTTATCGAATTAGTTATATGCAGATAGCTTGAGTCACACTATTCTGGTTCCACTTGTTGAGTCATCATGGGGAGGTGGCTTAACCTCTCCCATCCTGTGTTTCTCATAACCCAAGGGTAATAAACATCTTCCTGTTAGGGCTGACAGGAGGGCCAGGTGTAATCATAACAATGTGCTGGAGGGCCGCTGCCCAGGGATGTTTCTGAACCTCCAGCCCAGGAGAGTTCCCTTTCCTTTAATATTCCACAGGCCCTTTGCACACCCCGGGGTCTGCTCCAGCTGCCTGGCTTCAGAGCTCAGACTTTCTGGGGGATTCTGCTTTCCTCCTGAGGACCTCTCCCTCCTGCGCTACATCCTCTTGCCCCTCTTCTGCTTTGACTGACCTCCCATTTCTTACTGCCTTCCTTCTCCCTGCTTCATGCATAGGAAAAGCATCAGTAACACAGTGCTCTGTTCGCTGAAGATTTGTGCCTAGTTGGTGGTGGCACAATGCAGTTTATAGCACAGAGCAGACAATACCCAAAGCTGAGTATTAGATGTGACCTCATTCTCTTGTCTGTCAGTCATCTCAGGAATCAGCTGGGTGGCGCTTCATCTTTCCAGGACTCTGACATGGCCTGGGTCACAGCTGGGACCCTTGCATTCTGATCCACGAGCTCTGGCAATGTGCAGCAGGTTGGTAGAGGCTGGTGACGTGGCCAGGCTCGAGAGCCTGGGTTTGCATTGGCACTCCACTGGTGCCCCCTATGTGCCCACATTCACGGGACGGGGAGCAGACACCATCTCCAAGTCTGCAAGGCCACAGTGTCCAGGGCACAGAGGCCAGAGGGGTGAAATATGGTAACCATATCTGCAGCTCACTGCACCATCTTTCACAGGTGATTCTAGTATGTAGCTAGGTTTGAAAGCAACCAGAACAAATAAGAGCAGAATGTATCTGAGATGAGTTTCACTTTCCTAAAATAGGGACATCTAGAAACTATTTCTCTTTTTTTTGGTCTTGATTGTATTTGACTCTTTATAAAATTTGCTTTACTTATTTCCATCATCCAACAAAAAAGGAAAATAAAGGTTTTGCAAGCTGAGCTTTGAAGAGTCTGAATCAGGTGTCATCTAATATCCATATATTAATGAAACAATCTAATTACTCACCTGCATTCAATTATCAAAAATGCAAACAAACAGTTGTAGAAGCCATTTATTTTTCTTTAAATGAGTGTTTTTTTCCTTCCTGTTTGGTTGGTAAAATACAAGTGCATTGCAGGTCTTCACTACACATGGGCAATCAGGATCAGTACTATCCCTGTGGTAGGGAATCTAAGGTGGTGATGAGGGAGGAGGGTTCTGAAGATAGGCTGGGTCACCTCTCTCTGCTTCAATTTTCTCATCTCTAAAATGGGGACCATTAAAATTCCTACTTCATAGATCAGCGTGGGGCTGGTCTGGGGATTAAACATCTAAATTACTCTGTATTCACTAACCAATGGCTAGTGTATAGTTATTTTATTCATTCAGTGTGCTGTTGTTTACTAAGCTCACTTTCAGTTTGCTTTCCCTTGGGTCCAGTTTCTAAAGTAAATATGACAGTGACAGTGATGAAGAGAGCAAGGTGGCTGGTACCCTGACACTGGGCTGGGACACGGTCATGTTGGAAGAAATGTATAGGAGAGATGCTTCCATTGCACAGGGAGCCCTCTGCTCTGCCAACTCCTGATTAATAAGAGCATTAGGAAGGTTCTCTGGCAAACCAGGATCTTCTTTTTCTCTTCCAAGTTGAGTTTTCTTTAGCCATATATTCATTGTAATGGAGGCAGCCTTAAACTTGTGCAATTATTGGAGTCATTGGCCTGTCAGCTCAGTTCAGCTGTCCTGGAGACAGAAGATGACAGTAAGGGTGCGCCAGTCTGCTGGCTGCTTCCTAGGCCAGGTTGAGTGCCAGGCTGGGGGCAGGCAGTGGTGTGCTGAGAGACAAGACAGAGTATACCTTGGAATCACAGAGTTAAGGCAGTGGGACCCTCTGACATGTAGACGTGCACACATGGGAGCAGAATCTAGAAGTACCTCCCAAGCCATGCAACTGTAGAGCATGAACTGGGGAAATCATGGGAGTGACAGCTTGCATTGTGTTCATCTTTGGGTCAGGTGTCATATTAGTGTTTTTAAATGATATTTTGCAACCCCCAGAAGCAGGTATTATGGGCTTCTCATTGCAATTGAAGTTTAGAGGTGCTCCAAAGCCACAGAAAATAGGTGAGGTCTCAGGTAATAGAACAGCTTGTTACTCTAAAATGTTTCAGGCATTGGAATGGCATTAAAAAAAAAAACTCTCTAAATCTCTGCTCACCTAGGAACAGACAGCTCAATTACAAGCAGGTTGAATACTCTCCCATGGAATAATTTTAGGAAGACCCAGAGTTAAAGAAAAACAAAACAAACAAACAAAAAAAACCCAAAACTCTCCCAAAATGCCAAAACCAGAAAATGCAAATCTCAACTCAGTTTCTTCTCACCTCATTCATATATGAAAATGAGTACTTGATTTATGATTTTAATTTCTAAGGAGATGGAAACATTCATCAAAGAAGTTAAAAGTTACTGTGACCTAAAAGAAGGAACATAATATAGGGGAGTGATTTTGAGCTTCAGTATCTAGTGTATAATCTCATATTTCAAATAAACTCCCTGGGTTAAAATCAGCTAATCTAGTAAAAGTCATGTAATTGGATAAATTATGATGAAAAGTCAGGGATAAAAATCTTATTTGGTGGAAAAATAATAAAACATTAAGAAAACATACAATTTTATTATGGTAACAATTATAAAGCAATATGTGTGATACTATTCTGCAAAATAAGATGGGCAAATAAAAATAATAAATGTTAATGGGCCCGAGAATGCCTCCCACGCATGGGTGATTTTGTAACTGGCCTGCAAAGCAATACAGTAGTTATGCTTTTAGGAGACTTGGGGTTTAGACTTCCTGGTGGTACCAGTTTGCTGGCTGAGTTACTTTGTACAAGTTTACATAAGCTCCCTGACCCTGATATTCCTTATCTAGAAGATAGTGAGGAGGACCGAATGTACCTCAGAGTGTTGTTTTTAGATCTGAATGAGTTTATGTGTTACTGTCTTTTTCCTGGTGTGCCATTCTCTTTACATGAATCCTTTCAAAGCTATTGCTTTATTGTTAGTAATATGGTTTTAGGATTAAAGCAACTATTTCCCTGGTCTTTTATTATTTTCTTAGTATCAAAGTGCGATTATAACCTGATCCTTGCACATGGCTGGCTTCACATAGACTGATCTGGCATTGTTTCTCGACTTGGCCATGATTTTCAGAGCTTGGGTAAATATACCCTGGTCAATAGTTCTCAGCAGGAGGCACTGGGGAGCTCCTCTTGGGTCACTCTCACCAGAAGGTGGCCAAGACAGGCCCAGCTGGACCCTGGGTTCCAATGAGTCATGCACCATGGACTGGCAGCTGATTTTCAATCTCGAGCTCTCTTCCATGCCTGAGCCCCTTGTCTTCCGAAGTTTAGACTGAAAACCAGGGAAGGAAGAGGATTCTCTTTCCCTTTTGCTGTATGAAGTGGTGGGTGGGGTGTGGAGGTGACACACAGGGTCAAGGCAGGAAGTAGGTCACTTTCCGAGCCCAAATTCCAAGACAAACTTTAAAAGCAAACAGCACATTGCTTCTACAGCAGTCACCCCCTCAATGTTCCTGTCCTCTGAACACAGCCACAGGCAAGAGCAGCTCTAAGCAAGAGCCAAGGACATGGTCTTCCAAGGGGAACCCTAGGAACAAGCTGGAGATCAACAGGTAGCTTAGCCCTTGGCAGGCTGCACCTCGTCAGTTCTTTGGAAAAACCTCTGCCATAGACTACAAGCAACCATTAGCCTAAGTCAGGGGCCAACAGAGGTCAAATTGTCCTTAGGGGCCTGTTCAGCGCCTCAGTAACAGTCCCCAGTAGATGACAACTACAAGAGAGTGGTGGGTCGGGTGTGTGGGCATCCACGTCTTGCTACCAGAGGCATCCCAAGTCTCTGTAAAGGAAGGTTCTGGTTTGCAGGCCACCAGCTTAGACACACATCTGTCAGAGTGCTGCTTGCCCTGCTTCCCCAACCCAAGCCATGGAAAACCCCAAATACCGCACTCTTACCATCATCACAGGCTGCTCCAGACACAGACATTTTCCAGCCTTCTTGTTTCTTTGCCTCCTGAAGAGAAATCACAGGGGTATTTGAGGACCTGTGTTCTTCCACCTCATTAGCTGACGGATGTGGGGCAAGCCACTTAACCAAGTGCAGTGTCTTCATCTGTGAGATGGGGCGATGGCAATACTTACTTTGGAGGGTTTAAAAAGAGTGTCTTCTATAATTAAGGTCTATTTTCAGAATCAATGGGTGACTTTTCTCATTAACAAAGAGATAGGATTCTTCCTTGGAACTGCTGCCCAGGGCTGCTGTCCTCAGGCAGGTGGCATCTGTGCAAGGTCCTCAAAGCCTCTGTGCTTGTCACTGACACCTGGGAGCCACCTTCCTTACTGTCACGAACTTCACTCCTCTGAGTGAGAAACAGAGATGGTAACATTTATTTCTTGTGTAGCTTGGCTGGGCCGTGCTATCTCGAGAGACTGTTAAACGCTACTCTGGATATTTCTGTGAAGATGTTTCTGTGTGAGGTGATTAACAGTGAAGTCAGTGGTAGAGCAAATTGTCTTCTCAGCATGTGGGGGCCTCATCCAACCTATGTGGCACAAGAGTGACCTCCCTGAGCAGGACTTGACCATGATCTCAGCTCCTGGGGCTCCAGCCTGCCCACCCAACCTGCAGATTTTGGATTTGCCAGCCTCCATTATCACATGAGCCACTTCTTTAAAATAAGTCTTTTTATACAGAGCTCATACCTGATTGATTCTACTTCCCTGGAGAGCACTGACTCATCCAGAGATGTGGAGACATCAGGAGAGGCGGCATCCTCTGTGACCTTCTCTAGCCTGAGGAGCCTCACAGGACAATTGGGCTCCCAGCCCTTTCCAGAAATAGCCATTTTTTGTTTGTTTCAGGCCAGCTTTTCATTTATCTGCTTCACTGTGACAAATGGAAAGCAGAAAATGGGGGTATAGTATGGTGATCATTAGATTTCCCTGCATTTAAGTGAATCTTAACTCAGATGAAGCCCAAGACATACTCTCTCCTCTTTTGAATACAAAACCATCACAAGCCAATTTCTATCAGCCTAACTCTATAATAAAAACAGTATATATGATCATAGTAACAGTAGCTGCCACTTAGAAGCCCTCACCAATTATTGGATGTAAACAGGTCCGTAATGGAGTGTGAGTGAGTATTTCACACTATTGCTTAAGCATAACTTAAATGGGATGGGAAACCCCAGGTACCCTAGCTGTAGTGCTAACTTTCCCTGTCAGTAACTTGGAATTATGAAAGAAAGGGCTGGTTTTGGATCATTTTCTAGCACATTTTTTCCAGTCCGTTTCTAAGTCTGATCTCTCCACTATCTTTGAGTAATGGGGTAAATAGGAAGAACACAGGAGTTCATCTTTATCCACATCCGGTGGCAGAAAAGCCAGTGTGCTCCATGGATGTGACACTGGGTGATCAAATACTCTGGTTTTATGACTCTCAAATAACTATGTGTGGCTGGAGCAGTTGTCAGATAGATTTAATTTAATAAGATACATTTAACACACTGCCTCTCTGGAATATAATTGCATCTGGATGATGAGTCACTCATAAACTTCTTTAGAATATCTGGCCACCTTGGGATCGTATTTGTGGTTATCAATTCTTATTGGATCGTATCACTGCTTTCTAATCAATAGAGTGCTAAATAAATTAGCTTTTATTGCATTACTTGCCACAAGGGAAAATGGAATGCATTTGTCTAAAATATCATTCGCAATCTATTTAAAAATGATAGAAGGTGATGGGGAAAAGGAGCCGGGAAATATGCTAACTCTTCTTGTTCCCTGCCAGTGCCTGCCAGGGGCTCTGTATGCTCATCTAGATTTGCTGTCAGGAAAGTGGCAAGGCCTCAGCTGTTGTGTGAACTCAGTGGCCTTCCCAATGGTGCTGGCACCTTTCTTGCCAGGGTTAGACATTTTACCAGGAAAGCTGTGCATGGCTTCTGTGGTGACACCAGCCAGTCATGTCCATAGGGTACCCAAACCCAGACAGTAGAGACAGATTTTCAGGCTGACTGTCCTGGGTTAGAGGAGGAGCAAGGTCACTTACTCAGGGAGGACCCCAAGAAAGTTTCTCTCAACCTCCTTCTTATCTAACTGTAGCACAATTACCCTTGTCATGGGGGAAGGAGGGTTGTAAGAGTCAAAGAAGTAATTATTATAAAGTGCTAAGATATGGCCTGGAGTGATCATTCACAAGTGGTAGCTAGGAATCGCTCAGATTCCTCCCACCATTATAGTTATAACCTCCCATTATGTTGAGAAAAGCTACTGACAGCCACCATTCCTGGGGCTTAGTCCCAAGTGGACAGTCCACCTTGTCCTCCTGCCTCATGCGTCCTCACCTCACCCCACTGCACCTTCCAGGGCAGGATCCATTCTGGGTGACAGGGTCACACTATTTGATGCTGACAGTGCAGAGCGGTTCCTTCATTTAAATAGAAGTATTTTGGCCCTTTGACCTCCAAATCTACCTTCTAGCTCAGGAGTATTCAACTTTTCTGTAAGGTCAGATACCAAGTATGAAATACAAAGATTCAGCGCATGGCACCATGGCCACACAGTCTCTTCTCGGGGCAGGGTCCGGCTCGGATGTGTCCAGTACTCAAGAGTGAGTGTCTTGGTTAGAAAAAAAATTGCCATTCACCCATTATGAACCCAGGCACACTGAAGAAGGTAGTGGAGGTCAGGGTGTGTGTGTGACTTGAATTTATTCATTTTACTGTATTCTTAATGGACAGTTTAAAAAACATAAAGCAAAGAGAACCCTCTAATGAGAGTGCCCCCACCCCGTGCCATCCCCTGGCGCTCTTTTTGCATCTGCTGTCCCTGCAGCCTCTAGCCTCCATCCCATGTGGGTTCTTTGGAGACAAATCCAAGGCACAACCATGTCACTCAGAGCCATTTCCAGATGGGTGTGAAAGCGACAAGAACTCTTTAGAAACTGAAATCACATAGCCAGTATCACACTTTAAAGTGGTCAATACTCAGTTTTCCTTAGTCATACCATTTTTATCCTCCTTCCCTTCCTCCTCCTCCTTCTCCTTCTCTTTTTGGCCCTTGGGATTGGATCCAGGGCGCCTTTGCACTAAGGTACACCTTTAGTGAAATTTTTGACAGAATGTTTCCAAGATGCCAGATTGCTCAATCTGTGCTCAAACTGTGATCCTCCTGCCTCAGCCTCCCAGTGTGCTGGGAACAGTTTTTTAAAAAGTCTTTTTAAAAAGAAGATTTGTTCCATCAGACTCCAAATATTTCTTAAATTCCTTCTAATATATAGATTTTTTTCCTCTTCACTTTTTGCTTTTTCAGTGTATATATGGAAGAAACAGCATCACTTGTTCTACAGTTTCTCACTTTGCATTTTATTGGCTGTGGCTCTGAGGTATCATTACGTCCACAGCCTGTTTCTCTAACCAGCATTTTCTGTAAATTGTGGACTCCAGAAGGGCTGGGGTGCTCACTTCAGCAGCACATATACTAAAATTGGAATGGCCCACAAGGGTTGGGTTTGTAGTTCAGAGAGAGAGTGCTTACCTAGCACATGTGAGGCCCTGGGTTCAGACCACAGTACTGTGAAACAAACAAATGAACAGACAACCAACCAACCAACCATGCTTCCTAAGTGTCCCGTATCCTTCTCCAGGACAGCTAGTGGCCTGCTGAGTATTTGTGATATAGCTGATGCTGACCTTTGCTTTGATCCTTGCTAAGGTCTGGAAGTGGTTTGTTCCATGAGGATCCATGTGTTGGGAGTCTGGTCTTCATGTGGTGGTGTGGAGGTGGAAACCACAGGCACTGGGGTCTAATGGAAGGCAGTTACATGGCTGAGTCATGATCACCAAGGGATTGATGCTGTTTCATGGAGCGAGTGAGTTCCCATAAGAGCAGGCCACCCCAGGAGCTTAGCCTCGTCTACATGTGGCTAACACTTTCTATTTCTCCACTATGTTATGATTCAGCTAGTGCTCCCTTTCCAGGATACTGGAGCCATGCTGTTTGGACTCTCCAGACACCAGAATTATGACTTCCCTACTTTATAAAGCACCTGGCCTCAAATATTTTGCTATAGCAACATGAAACAGACTAATACAAACTATTATTTCAGTAGTGGTTACAAAGTGGTAATATTCTAACTCTTTGATTTCCTTGTTTATTAGTTGGAAGGCTTCCATAAAGAGAAACTCTTCCTTACAAATTATTTGGCGGCTAGGGTGTATAGGTTAGTGGTGGAGCATTTGCCACTTGCCAAGAATGTGCAAAGACCTGGATCCATCTCCAGTACCGATACAAATGAACAATCAAACACCCCCCCCTCCACCACCACAATGGTTTCAGGTTATATAGCAAGGATGAGTTAAATCCTTGATTCTTGGCCTGTATATATGCTTTTGGAATATGAAGTTGGTTCCCTGACATCCTTCAAAGGTTGTTAATGTGTATATGTCATCATGTATTATTATAATCGCATGGAATTTTTATGTATATGATGTGTTTTAATTTATTGAAATAATATTCTCACTGATTCTCAAATTTTCCCATTTTTTGTTAGTGAGAGTCTCTTCTTGTTGGCTTCAAAATGCTAGATACACCCTGTCTATCTGTAATTTCCTTGCTACCCGCTGTGACAAATATTCTTGGCACGTCTTGTATATTCTGTGCCCTGAACGAAAACTCAGCAATTTCTTCAATTAGGCTTAGTTTTTAAAAACATCATTATTTCAATGCTATTTAAAATCATAAGGTGCTTTTAGGGCTTCCCATTGCTTAAGCAATGGTTATTGTTTCTAGCCTTTTTTCAGTGGCCAGAATTACAAATAGTACATAAAAGAATATGAGTTCATACTAACATTCTGAATTGAATTTAATGTTGCAGGGTTTTTACATTAATATATTTGTTTTTATATTTGTATATAGTTTCCCTTTACCTAAACTCTTGGTTCTATACAATATTAACATGATTACTTATTTGCAATTGAACACATACTGCTTTTCAGAATAATCTTGTTTTCATCGCTAACTATGATTTTTGAAAACAGTTTAATATTTAAAAAAGTTATTGTTTGTCATTAGGAGCTATCTCACTAGGGATACATAGTTATGTAACTTTAAAATTACTTAGATTAATTCATCAGTGACCATTGCCAATTCAGGGCACAGTGAAGTTTATTTAATTTTTTAATTCTTTTAGGCATTGTTTTCTTTTCATTTTGTTTTAATGTGTTTTATAGTTATGTAAATAATTTCCATTTTTCAATGTCAAATCTATACCATAAATTATATTCACAGAAGTTCCAGCTTCTCTTTTGTTCTTTCCACTTGATTCCTCTCCTGTCTGCGGAAACCAAAGGGTTTACCTTCTACTTTCTGAAGTACAGTAAAAGAAAATGCATAAAAATATGTGTTTGTAAATGTACATTTTTTTACATACACATATATATGTTATATTCTATATATTATATCTACATAATATATATATACATGCATCTCCTCTTTCTTAGATACTGGCAAATTGTAACATACTGAATATATTTTTTGGGTTTTTTTTGACTGCTGGGGCGTTCAACCCAGGGTCTTCTGCATTCTTAGCACATGTTCTACCTCTGAGCAACACTCCCAGCTCATACATTTTTTGGTACTATTTTTTTTCTCACTTAACAGCATCAAGGTAACTGGTGATAACCATCACTTCAAATACTATTTCTTTGTGTTACCTATTTAAAATTTACGTATTTAAAACTTACAATTAAATGTTATCAACCATAGTTATCCTACTGTGCTGTGGAACGTTAGAAGCTACTCTTACTATTCAACTGTACTCCACACCCATTAACTCACATTTTCTCCATCCCTTTCTGGCCTTTGGTAGCTTATGTAAGATCAGCTTGCTACTTCTGTAGGATCAACATTTTTGGCTTCCACAAATGAGTGGGATCATACGGTATTTGCCTTTTTGTGTCTGGGTTGTTTCACTTAGCAAGATGTCCTCCAGCTCCTTCCTGATTGCCACGAATGACAGGATTCCATTTTTTTATGGCTGATGACATTTGTGCTACACATATGCTGCGTTTCTGTATCCACTTATCTATGGATGGACACCTGGGATCATTCCAACAGGAGAGGGCAGATATGTTTTCATTGTACCAATTTCTTTTTCTTTGGACACATCTAACTTGTAGTGGATTACTGGATTGTACGGCTTCTCCACACTAGCTACATGAATAATGGTTGCATTAATTTACATTCCTATCAACAGTGTGTGAGATTTCCCCTTCTTCTGCACCTTCACTCATGTTTGCTCTTTTTTGTCTTTTTGGTCATAAACATTTCACCGCAGGTGAAACCGTATCTACCTGTGGTTTCGATTTCCAATTCCCTGACGGTTTGCAATGCCGAGCATTTGTTCACATACCTGTTGACCATTTGTGTGCCTTCTTTCAAGAAATGTTTATTCTGACAGTTTGCGCATTGTTTTAAATTACTTTTGCTTCTGTGGAGTTGTTTCCTTATCCCCTTCACAAGCTGCAAATCACTGAGTAGACATATCCTGTTATTCAATCAGAACTGTATTGGTGGACATTTTTCTGGTAAGAACTACTTGCCTTAGTCATTTGCCCATTGCTGAGACACAGTACCCAACATAGCTGAAAGGAGAAGGTTATTTTGGCTCATGTTTTCAGGCCATGGTCACCTGGCTCCTCCAGAAATGGTACAGTAGAAGGTTCTGGTAGAGGAATTACTTATCTCTGGGCAGTTAGGAAGCAAAGAGAAGGGAGGAGCCAGAGACAAGAATACACCCTTCCATGACAAAGTCCCAGGGTCTCACCTCGATCCAGGCACCACTAGCATAGTCAGCTACCACTCTCCTCCATGCATGGGTACTGAGGAGCACAGCACCCTCCCAATTCAGTTACCTCCCCCACCCAGGAGAATTTGGAGACACATTTTAGATCTAAACCATAACACTGGTGCTGCGACAAGTAACCTTGCACATGAACTTTGGTAATATCCCAGTGTCTCTTAGGATATTTTACTAGAAGTGAGATTTTAAAGACAAACCATAAGTATGATTTTGTTAGTATTGTTAAATTCCCATCCTCAGAGTTGTATCATTATGCATTCCTACAAAAAGCATATGAGAGTAACTCCCACAGAAGCATTGAGAGGACATGTAGTTTGAGTTTTTATTACTCTGATAGGCAGAAATTGTTAAATATAATTAAAATTTTTTTCTTAGTACACATTTGCCATACATAAACATAACCCCCAGTGTGGGGAGTTGGTTCATGCCCATGACACATCTTAATTATTTTACTTCCTTTTTCTCTCCCTTTGCTCCCCATTCCTTCCATCCATTGGTTCCCTTCCCATTTACAAAAGATCTACCTCCCTGTTTCATATTATCTAGCTTTTATTTTTGTCTTTAAATCACTTATACTTTGGGTTTCTCATGTAAGAGGAAGCATGCAATATTTAAACTTGTGTATCTGATGTATTTTTACTTAATGTTATGGTCTCAAAGTGTATCCACTTTCCTACAAATGACTCAAATATATTCTTCTTTATGGCAGAGGAGTGCTCCATTATAGATAAATACCATATTTTCTTTATACATTCACCTGTTGATGGGCACATAGGCTGCTTCCAAATCTTAGCTATTGTGAGTTGTGGTGCTATAAATATGGGTATGCATGTATCACTGTAAAATAATGTCTGCAACTGTTTTTTTTTTCTGATTAGGGTAACTGATTTTATTTTATTTAAAAAAATTTTTTTATTTAAAGAGAAACAAAAGCATGTAAAGGGTAGAGATAATACAGAATTTCAAAAAAAAAGAATAAGAAATCACTAGTTGATAAATTACATATTGTCCTTTTAGAAATAGTTAGTCAAGTTACAAAATTAAAGCTTATCAAACAGTGAGAATGTAAACAGCTATACATGCATGAGTCTTTACATGTATTTCTATCCTTTCTGTATTAGAGGGAAAAACAAAACTTAGCAAGACAAAAAAAAAAAAACCAAATTCCTATAAAAACATGAAACCAAAAAGTTGTATAAAACCACAGTACAAGATGACCTGCAATGATTGCTGTGTTGTTTCTTATTATCTTCAATAGAATTATCTATATCATCAGGCATAATTGAATTTAGCAGTATAACTGAATATAGTAGTACATAACAATATTAGTAAAAATAAAACATTGTAGACAGTATAAAACTTTTAAGGCAGGTAATAATCAAACCAGAATGGATATTCTAGTGAATCTTGTCATCTTCAGTGTAGTTGCCTATATTCTCAGACTTGATACTATCAATCATAACAGCTTTGAATAAAATCTATCAATACAAAACAGTGATCTAACAAACCAGATTCAATTACGATCAGTCATTGTAAAACAGTGTAGGTTATCCAGAGCTTTAGATTGTTAATAGGAAATTAAGGATGATTACCATGCTATATTGTGCTATTTTCAGGATAACTGTCTGTCCCCTCAAATCTAGTACAAGTAGAATGACTCAAACAGAATATAATACATCCAAGCAGAGCGGTGTGAGTAATGTGGGTTTTAAATCCTGGTGCACTATTAACAATATAGTGTATCAAGGCCATCTATGTTAGAGATTCTAGCCATCCTGCCTCATTTCTGCTATGCTACTCCTCTGCCTTTGTTTGTCCACTTTTCTCCCTCATTCCACTGCCTGCCCCTTTCACTGAGGCCTCCCTGCCACTGCTCCCAAAATCCTGGCATTTTTCTTTTCTCTCTCCAGAATGTCCTTCAGTATTCTCTGTAGGGTTGGAATGGTGGCCACAATTTCCCCCAGTTCCTCTTTGTCATGGAAGCATTCCATCTGTCCACCAATCTCTACTGACAGTTTTGCAGGGCACATCAATCTGGGCTGGAGGTCATTTCCTTTTAGGGCTTGGAATACTTTGCTCCAAGCTCCTCCTGATCTGATGGTCTGTGTTGAGAAGTCTGCCATGATCCCAATGGGCCCTCCTCTATAGGTAATCTGTTCCTTCTCTCTGACGGCCTTCAACATCCTGTTTTTACATTGAACCTCTGGTATCTTGATTATTGTATGTCTGGGTGTAGCTCTGCTCTGGTTGCAGGTGGCTGGAGTTCTGCATGCCCTACATAATTGAATGTCATCCTCTTTTCCCATGCTTGGGAAGCTTTCCTCAACCATTTCCATGAACAGCCCTTGTAATTCACCCATTTGTATTCCTGCTTCTTCATTCACATTTCCCTTTCTTAAATTATAGATTCTCTTGTCATCCTCCAGCCTCTGCATTGTCACTGCCTGTCTCCTTGTCATGTCCAAGAGATCTTTCCCTCAATGATCATACATCACAAATCTGTCCTCAAGTTTTGACAGTCCATCCCCAGCCTCTTTCAAGGAGTTTTGCAGCTTTCAATGGAGCTTTCAATTTCCTGGCAATCTCCCTGAATCCGCCCCATTCACTCTATATTTTCTTTATATTCTTCATCGAATGTTTCTCTCCCTTTTTTGTGCTTTCTCCCCTCTGTCTGTGTCTTCCTGAGAGATGCTCAGAATTTCCTTTATTAATCTACTTATATCCTGCTTCACCTGACCCAGTATTTCAGCTTTGAGCTTGTCTACAGGGTCATGAAGACACCTCCCAATGTCCATTGAAGCCATGTCTGATGTTGCATGCCCACTGCTCTCAGTCTCCTGTTTTTCCCTCTCCTGGATCAGTGTTCTCAGGGTTCTGGGTTGGGGGCTTTTTCTTTTTTTTATTTCCTGCCATGGTTTTGGTTTCTTCCATACATGTTTATAGTGGAGGTCTCAGGCCCTTCTTTGTTGGCCATGTTTCTTCTGAAGCACGCTGGTGAGGGACTTCTGCCCTCTCCTGCTTGCTCTTGTCACTGAGATGTAAGCAGGGGCTGCTTATGCTGGCCCCTCCCCACTGGGCCAGCCAAACTTCAGGGGCCTTCACCAGGTTAGTGTGTGCTAGGTGTAGGGAATCGGTTTGGGATGGCTTATTGGGTCCTGGCCAGGGGCATGACCCAGTCCAAGCAAATCCCACGAATCTGTTCTGGGGAGGGAGCAACCAACCGAAGTCACTGTTGTTTGCAGTCCAGGCTCCTCCCACCCGATTCCAACATGTCACCCATTTGGTTGTGCCCTTCCTGTGGGGGGGGGTCTCACTCCCAGCACTGACCATGGATTAATGAAGGTCACTTTGCTGGCTCTGCTTTCTGCTGGGCTCACCAACCCCCGACTTCAGCGTGGCTGTGGCTCCTGTGAGTGGTGACAGAAATGAGTTTGGGTGGCTCTGCCGGCCTGTGCAAATTCAAGCCAGTGCGAATTCAGGCCAGTGTGAACTTGGTGAGTCTCAGGGAAAGTGCCGTGTCTGGTAATTTTACCTGTTTCAATTGTAGCCCCTAAACTGCATGTTTGACAAGCTTTTTGCATTTTAATTTATTCCTGTGTCAAGAGGATCCATCTCCCTTTGTCTGGGTCTCTCCAGGGTGTTTTATTCTGGCATATGAGCTGTTTCTCCTGAGAGGCTTTGTATTTTGTTGCTCACTAATCAGCCATCTTTAGCTCCTCCCTGTTTTCCTAATTTCTTTCTCAGTGTGTTTATCATTGGCATACAGGATTGGTGATTTTGGGGTATTAATTTTGTATCCTGTTACCTTGTTAAATTTAGTCTGGAGTCTTTTGGTGGAATTTTTGGGGTCTTTTCTGTAAAAGATCACATTATCTGTGAATAAGGATAGTTTAAATTCTTTTCCTATATATATCCATTTTAGTTCTTTCTCTTGCCTTATTGCTCTGGCTAGAGTTTCTATTTTGAGAAGCAGTGGCAATTATGGACATACCTGTCTTGTTCCTGATTTTAGAGAAATAGCTTTTACTTTTTCTTTATTTAATATGATGTTGATAGTAGGTGTGCCATAAATGACTTTTACCTGATTAAGATAAAATCTTTCTCTATGTATTTTCTTCAGTTTTTTTTTAAATCATGCATGAATGGATACTGGATTTTGTCAAAGGCTTTTTCAGTGTCTATTATTATGTGATTTTTGTCTTTGTTTCTCTTTGTGTGATGTATTTTATTTATTGATTGCTGTTTGTTGAACCATCCTTGCATCCCTGGGATGAAGCTATTTGGTCATGATGTATGATATTTTAAATACTTTGTTGCATTCTGTTTGCCTGTGTCTTTTTGGGGATTTTTGCATCTGTGTTCATTAAAGAGGTTAACCTGTAGTTCTCTCTTTCCGGTTAGGTCTTTCTCTGGTTTTGAAATCAAGATAATACTAGCTTCCAGGAATGAGTCTGGCAGTATTCCTTCCCATTCAATTTCATTAGAGTTTGAGGAGTATTGGTGTTAGATCTTCCCTGAAGTTCTTGTAAAATTCAGTGGTGAATTGCTCAGGCCCTGGGTCCTTCTTAGTCTGTAGTTTTTGTTACTGCTTCAGTTTTATTGCATGCTATTAGACAGTTCAAAGTTTTTTTTTAACCTTCTTGATACAGTTTTATTAATGTATATGTACGAGGAATCTGTTTCTTGTGGATTCTGTGATTTATTAGTTTCAGATTTTCAAAGTAGTTACTAACAATCTTCTGGATATCAGAGATAATTGGTTATGATTTTCTTTTTACTTTCCCAGTTGCATTGACATGGGTCTTTTCTTTCCTTCTTTTGGTAAGTTTTGCTAAATGTTTGTTTATTTGCTCAAGGAACCAGTTCTCTCATTCATTCTTTGTGTTTCATTAATTTCTGCTCTGATCATTATAATTTCTTTCCTTGTACTAGGTTTGAATTTGCATTGTTTTTGTTTTCTAGTAGTTAAGGTGTATCATCAGGTTATTTATTTATTTGGGCTCACTCTGTTTATACAGTGTGGTTATTCACAACTATAAACTTCTCTCTTAGGCCTGCTTTCATTATGTCTCACAGGTTCTGCCATGTTGTATAAGCATGTTTGTTTAGTAAGAACTGTATAATTTCTTCCATGATCCATTTATTATTCAGGAGTATATTGTTTAATCACTATGTGTTTGCATAACTTCATGGGTTTTTTTGTCATTGATTTCTAGTTTCATTGCATTATGATCTGATAATGTGTGACATAATTTTAATTCTTTTGTACTTATTTAAGCATGCTTTGTGGGCTAATATGTGGTCCATTTTGGAAAAAGTTTCATATGCTGCTAAGAAAAGTGTGTATTCTGTTGTTGCTGAGTGGAACACTGTTGGTATCTATTAAGTCCATTTGTTTAGAGGCCTGGTCAACTCTGATATTTGTTTGTTGAATTTTTGTCTATTGATCTATTTATGACACTGGAGTATTGATGTTTCCCATTATAAATTGTGTTGGTGTTAATCTGTTCTTTGATGTCTAGTAGTGTTTGTTTGTTGGAAGTTGCATGTGCCAATATTCAGTGTATATATCATCCTTATTTTCTAGATCTGTTAGTCTCTTTATATCAGTCACTTCTGGTGCCCATACTCTCAAGAGATTTTTGTTTTAAATCTATTGGATTTCTGTTTGATACATTTTCATGGTCTCTACTTCTTTAAATTATTCATTCTGTTTTGTATAATTTTGTTCAGCTCAGCTAATTTTATATTAGTATCTTCTTTAAGTTTGCTGATCATTTTGTGTAATGAAAAGAGTTCCTTATTTTATCACATCATATACTTCAGCCATTTGTTTTTTGATTTCCTCCTCACTGATGTGCTATGGGTCAGCTCTGGGGAAATTAGGAGTTTTGGAGGCATTTTATGGCCTTGTTTTCTCGTGTTTCTATTGTTTGTGTGCTGAGGGTGCAGTGTCATTTAGAGTGAAAAGACTTTGTTACCTAGTATAGAAATCTCTTTAGCTAGTGTCTGCCTCCCAGTGATGTTATCTTGGCTTTGATTTTGTTCTGGTATGTATCTACCTCTTGAACCTACTCAGTTTACTAGGAATGGACTTCATCATGTTGTTGCAATGAGAGAATCTCAGTTGGTTGTAACAATGTCAACAGACCTGCTCAAACATAAATCATGTGCATCAAAACTTCCTCCCCATATTTTATACTTTTATTAATGCCCATACAGTTGTACTATATTGCTACTAATAAGTGGAATGGGGTATGAAGGGTGGGGTAAGAAAGAGGGAAGAGGAAAAGAAGTGAATTAGTAAGAAGAGGAGAGAAGATAAATATCAATACATAAAAAAATAAACAGGAGACCTGACTCATTGGAATTATTTTTTTATAGCTGGAGTAAAGGGCTAGTATTGAGTGTGTTTCAGAGAATATTTGTGGAAGAAGGTGAAAAAGGTGACATAGAGGGAGGGAAATGTAGATGGAGACAGGGAAGTTGTGAGAATGCCAGAACTTGATAATATACTGGTAGTTAGCTTATGTTTGGATCCTCTATGCACAGTTTTTGTGATGGTTACCTTGACTTGTCTATGAAAGGTACTCTTTAAATTAAAGCACTCATTAATTCTAATTCTTCTTTGCACAAATACTGAGGGTGCTCTGTCTGAATACCCTGGTCTACAGCAGTGGTCCAAGCTGAAGCATAGCCCCGATCATGCTGGCAGGTGGGGAAGACAAACAGCCCCTGAGCTGTGTGTTGGTTGTAGGTGAATCAAGCACTCTGCTGTACTTATGCCAGCACTTTCAGACCTAGCTCCATCCAAAAACCACACTTGGCTCCTTACCACAGATGACGGGACTATCATATCTTTAGACCTGAGTCTGACACTGCTCAAACTTTTAAGAGGGGTCCATGTTTAGCCTGTGCCCTCTCTGCACCTGTCACTTGTGGTCATCTCCCAGCCAGTTCCTGTGGGAAGATGACCCTGGAAACTCTAAAGTGTGGTTGTTTTGTGGCTTCTAATTCCCAGAGTAGCTCAGTCTTAAACAATTAACTCCTTCCTAAAATGATTCCTGATTAATCATTCTCAAGTATAGTGGGCATGGCACTGGATTTCTTCTCCAACTTTAGACTGCCATGCATCAAGGGTCACTTTCAGAATCAAGCCCCACACTGTATTTGCTGTTTACAATAACTGTGGACTTTTTGGGGGTCCAACACTGTCATTCTTTCTCCCTGGGACTGCTGACCCACTCTGTGCTTACTTTGTGTTTATAGAGACCAGTCTCCCTCCACTGGGAGCTTGGTTTAGTATTCCAGGCTGCTTTCTTCTTTCCCTTTCATTGTCTTTAGTTATTCCACCTCTCTGTGATTTCTAGTTTTCCTGTTGGCTTTTTCTTAATTCCTGGAGCTTTTCTCCCATTTCTCTTTGCTAAATTGTTTTCCAAGTATTGAGAGTTCTGGTCCTAGAGAGGCTGTAATATGCTGATGAATTTTATGTTGCCATTTTTGTAACTCTAGAATTATTGTTTTTAATTTATACCTTTTAAAATTTTAATGAAGTACACTTTTAAAATTTGAAGCATTTGCATTTTTCCTATGAATTGTTATTTCTATTGCTTGTCTTTGTAGTTATATTTTTAAATTTAAATTTTTGTGGTGCTCAGGATTAAACCCAGGGCCTTGTTAATCCTGGAAAGTGCTCCACCACTAAGTCAAATCCCCAACCCTTTATTTACATTTATTAGAAGCTCTTATATGTTAAATATATTAACCCTTTCTCTTTAATATGTCATATTTAAAAAACTATATTTATTTATTTTATTTTTTGCTTTCTGGTGTTCATTTATCATGAAAATAATTTTTAAAAATTTGCATATATATATATATATATATATTTTTTTTTTCCCCTTGAGACAGGGTCTTACTGTATAGTTCAGATTGGTATTGAATTCAGTATATAGCCCAGCCTGGCTTTGAATTAGTGGGAATCTACTTGTCTCAGCTTCCTGATGCTGGAATTACAGGCGTGCGCCACCATGCCTGGCCAGACAAAGAAATGTTAATATGATTGTCAGTCTTTTTATGATCACTTCTGTTTCTGATCCATATGTGAGGGAAGTTTTAAAAAAAATCCCCTGGTTTTAGAGTAATTAATCTATGCTTTATTCTAGATGATTCTTTTTTTTAATATTTAAATATCTGATCTACTTGAAATTTATAATGGTGTATGGTATATTGAATGGATCTTTTTCCATATTCAGTCAGACATTGGGCCAGAACTGGGCAGGAGCTGCCAGGTCAAAGTTTATCTACCAGTGATGATCAAAAATATGGTGAATTGTGAAATTTATTAGAGGCAAATTGCCATCATTCCTCCTCAAAATATTTCTCTTAAAACACACTTATCCCATCATTCTTGCCACTTCCGGAAGCAGTTTTGGAAGTCCTGTTTCTTGAGTGTCTTTACAAGGTAAGATGAAAAATGCGGTGAACACTGCTGTGGAAGGCCATCGATAGAAAGGCAGGCTTGTATCAACGCAGTGCGCCTTTGTCTTCATCCCCTTTATTCACAGGGGATGGAAACATGTGACTTCTGGCTTTTCCCCAGAGTCAAGGTAAACATTTTGATTCTATTTAGGACATCGAGACAGTCACAACAGTGTAACTAAAGACATAGAAAAAGCAGCTTTTATAATACCACACGATGGGGTCATTAGCTTCCTGGTGGCTTAGGCTAATTGCTGTGGGTTACGGGTCTGAGTGTGGTTGAGAAACAAATGGGAAAATATTCAAGACAGAAGAAATACAGTTGAAGACTCTAGAAAAGTAATTTATGGGCTGGGTCCAGTGGTACATGCCTGTAATACCAGCACTCTGGGGGTCAGAGGAGGTAGGAGGATTGGAAATTCAAGCCCATTCTGGGAAACTTAGTGAGCCCTTGTACCAAAGTTTAAAGAAGGGCTGGGATGTGCAGCTCAGAGAAAAGTTGGGTTCAATCTCCAGTACCAGAACAAAACAAAACAAAACAACAAGTTATTTATGGGAAATGTTAAGACTTCTTTGTTTTCAGTATATATTTAAGTAACTTGGTACTATTTTGAGACAACCAAGGTTCAGAGCTCTCTAACAGACCCCTCCACTTCGTTTCCTTCCTTGGACTGGACAGTTGCAGCTGTGAACTTGGGGGAAAGGATGTGATATGAAGAGGCTAGATCAAGATTTCCAAATCCATGTTGGTAATAAATACAGAGGTCAAAGAGTAATGCTGAGACTGGGATTCAGGTCCCCATTGGCCAGTCTCCAAAAACTGTGGTCTCAAACACAATGCCTTAAAGAATTAAAGACTAAATTATTAGAAGTGTAAGTCAAGATGGGAAAAAAAGTTCTTATTGCCCATGTCAGGTTTAGGAAATCTACTATGGACACTGAGTCTCATGAGCCCTCGGTCCCTGGTCATTTTCCCTACATTCCTTTGCCTCACGACCAAAGAAGAAAGGGACCTCACATCCTGAAGATACTGGAGAATTCACTTGCAAATATCCAAGGTCCTTGTGGAGCAACACTAAGTTCCAGCATGAAAGTCAACAAGTCACCTTACTGTATTGGGAGCCACAGTCTTACCACAGTCCTGCAGAGGGTGTTCGATATAGAGGGAGGGTACATTCTGGGAAATCCACTGAGAGGAGCTACTTCAATTACTGCTCAAGCTGTGGTGTTCTTGGTTATGCAGAACTCTGAATATCTTGGTCAGTGAGGCCTGGTGTTTCTGAACTGGGCTGTGGTGAGATGAACTGCTTCCTTTTTTAGTAGCGGGAGAGGACGACTTTCCTCCTGACTGCAGAAAACAGAGGCACCTGGTACGTGTGGGTCAGGTGATGCTTTTCTCCTGGAGGAGGGTGGCTGGGAAGAGAGGCAAGGGTCTACCAGCTGGAGAGGAGGTCGAGGAACTCCGGCTCAGTGTGAGAAGGTGGTCAGGGTCATCAGTTCAGGAAGTCACATCTGAGCAGATTTCTCAGGCGGGCAGAGCCCCCACTGGTTTCCAAGGAGGGAGCTCTCGGGAAGGAGCATGGAGGAGGAATAGCTGGCGGAAAACTGCTCTGGTGAAAGTCTTGCTACTTTGGCGGTGGATCTGTGGATCATCCGTCTACTTAGTGGATGTGGGTCATAGCTGCCAGGTCACTGTTCCTCTATGGTAAGTAAAGCCCTGTTGGGGACAAGTTCAATATCTGCAACTGGGGACTGCAGAGGGTGGCAGTTAAATGCTTGGATTTTTATTTTATTTTATTTTATTTTATTTTATTTTTTTTTAGCCAGGCTTAGATAAAACCCTAGAGAATTTATTTTTACCTTATTTCTTAATGTATTAGTAAAGTAATAAGAATAACTACCTTCCAGTGTTGTGAAGATGGAATGAGATAATACAGGCAGCAATTATGAAAGTGCTTAGCACTGAGCAAACATTTAAACCAGTACTCACCTGGGCTCCACATTGGAACCAAGGGGAAGTTACAGGACAGTGTCACCAAAAAACCAAATAAAAGTCCCTGTGCTAAAAACTTGTTATTTGTACTCTCAGGAAACTTGTAAGTGTAGAAAAGGTGCTGGAGTTTGGTTAACTTATAGCCAAGTCTTGTGTTGTTAACCACCATTGGTCTTTCTTTTTTTTTTTTTTTTCTTAACATGGTAGTTTAGAAAAGGCTCAGCTGTCTCTCTTTTGTAAATCTGGATGGATAAAATCCTGGCTCTATTAAATTTCCTTTGTTTTTCATAAAATGAGCAGAATTGGGAAGATCTGGGAAACAAACAAAAAACAAAAGCAAAAACAAAAACCAAAGCAAAACAAAAGGGAAACTCCTGGAGCCCTTCCTCACTGAGAACCTCACAGTGCAACCAGGTTTAAGCCAGGAGCTGGGGGCTAACTGGGACTCCAGCAATGTAACTAGGCCTCCCCAGGCTCTTTTATAAAGGGATTTGAGAGCTGGCTCTCCTCCTTAGGTCCTCTGCTTGTTAGGCTGCGACTCAGACCTTCTTTGGCAGGGGATTCAGTGGTTTGAATTTGTGAAACTTCAGTTTGTGTTTCCTCATATAGCAATGGAAAATTTCAGTTTAACATAACATGGCATTTCCAGAAATTCCCCTGGATTGTTCCTTGGACTAGGTTTAACATCCTTAATGGGAAGACCGAAGGGGAAAGTTCTGGGTTCCTTGTCTTCTGAGTTATGAGGTTTAGTCACAGAGAAAGAAATCCCCTCTCGGGGCAAAGGGTTTATTTAGGTTGAACAACCTGATTCAAACACTAGCAGGAACACATACTGTCGATTTCTCCTTATCTTACAAGGGGTGATTGGAAGATATGGTGAATATTTCAATTATAAAAAGCCTTTTACATTGTCAACAGTAATGGGGTAAGTGTATTCCAAGTCAGTGAGAGTATTCTGAGAGGAATTAATACCAATGTATCTTTCACTGTAATACATTTTTAATTTAAACATTTTTGTCATACTGAAATATTGTTTAGGGTAAAGATAACCTTCATGTCCCAAAATGTCTCTGTGTGCATTTGAAAAAGTGAAACCACCAGCACAGAGAAAAAAAAGAAAAAGAAAGTGTTCCTACACATTGTTTATGTTTCAACTGAGGGGTGCTCCAAGGGTGTTCCAGCTCTCAACATAGTGCTACATGAGGGCAAGAAGAGCTGGGGTTCTGAGGTGCTGCAGGACCACTGGGCTCGGGAGGAAAGCTGAGCGCTCCCAGCCCCACAGGTCTCAGAGGATGCTGGTGCCATGGCCTGTGCCAAGGCTTCCTGCTCTGACTGCTAGGTCCTCTGGTCTTTGATATGACTGAAGCTGAACTGTGATCTTGACCCAGGGAAAGGCCTGGACAGGGGCTCAGTTCCTGTCAGAGACTCAGTTCCTGTTCCTGTTGCTTCCAGCTCTCATTCTCTGAATGTGCAGCCAGCTGGCTCAGGAATGAAGCTCCAGGTATTTGGAATGCAGAATTAGCTGCCTTCCTGCTCTGTGAGGTCTCTGGGGTAGGTGCCACCTGGTCCTAACTGATATTTACAAGTCTGTCTGCTTTCCCACAGTCAGACCTGAGAGCCGGCTCCTGCTGCTAAAATGCTGCACCCAGCTTTTCACCTCTTCATGGTCTTCGCAACCTTGGCTAAGATGGGAGTGGGTTTGGGCAGGAGGGTTGGCTGGGGCAGCATGGGAGCAGCAGCATCCTCTGAATCAGAGCCCTTAAGCCAGCTTTGTTTCCAGCATCCTCCACTAGGGATGCTATCTCCTCCTCCTCCTCTTCCTCCTGCGTCTGTTTTTGTCTCCTTCATCCACAGGCTGCTGCCTTGGAGTCTGTATGTGTCTGCCCCTGGCTCAGGCCCTTGAACTCCTGCAGGTTTTTCAGTCCTCTATCTCTGGACTGGAGTCCTTGGCCCTGTTGTCCAGCGTATTCATGGAGTTATGCCGCTCCTTTGCCTCTGTCTCCACCAATGCCATCTTCTTTTCCTCTTCCAGCAGCTTCTCAGCCTGGAAGTTACAGCTTGGTGCTCTATAGTGTTGTCTGTTGTGAACGTGATGTCTGGCAGGCAGCAGTGCTTTAGATGGACAATGAGAAGATGGGCAGGCCAGGTGGGCCTGCTTTGCCCTGCATCTTTGCCAGCGCTGAATTTCTTTCCATCAGCTGCTCTAGGTATTGCACAGCCTTGGAAAATTTGAGTTCAGGGATCTCTGACCAGGCAAGGCCTGGCAAGTAGTGTTTGTTTAAAACTTTCCTGACATCTTTGCCTCCTCCTGGTCTCACAAGCACTAGTGATTCTCCCACTGCACCTTGTCTCAATTTGTTCATGCATTGTTGAAGCACAACAGTTCTTAATTTCAATGAAGTCCAACTTACCTGTTTTTTTCTTATTGCTTGTACTTTTGGTGCTATGGCTAACAAATCATTCCCAAGTCCAAAATGAGAAAGATTTTCCCTTGCTATATGCTTGTAGCATGCATATCTTTGATGCGATTTAATTTTTCTGAATAGTTGTGCGATAGGAATGCAGTTACATTCCTGTGGATATATATCTTAGCATTTGTTGAAAAGACTTAAGGACAAAATTTCCAGAGGTACTCCGTGCTTTGGTGGCTTCAGTGAGAGACGCATAGGTGGACAAGGGAAATGATTATTTGAGTGAGTAGTCGTAGTCGTGTCACAGAGTACTTCCAAGCAAGAGTGACAAAACACATGCACCTGCGTGCTTGTGTGTGTGCTCTTTTTACTCAGGAGAGAGACTACTGATGAATTACGGCACAGTGTCTAGGTAAGATGTGAGACTGCCAGGGCTTGCGTGAAGGTATGGTGTCCCAAGAGAAGCATGTTTTGGAGGAATTAGAACAGTACATGAGACATTTGAGTAGATCTATACACTAAGTAGTTGGACACAGAAGACTAGAGCCCTGACCAGAGGTGAGATCTGGGATGGAGAGAGACTTGAGACTCTGGCATGGGGATGGAACCCATCTCCCAGTATGAATGGCAACATAATCTGGGTTGTATTTGAGTCCCCATGGAGCCTGTCTTACTTACTTTTCTCTTGTTGCTGAGACAAAATACCTGGGGAAAAGTTTATTTAGCTTACAGGGTATAGAGATTGTGGTCCATAATTGGCTGGATCTAAGGCAGGGTGGCAAGCAGAGGGGCATCTCAGAGAAGAAACAGCTCATTGCAGCAGAAGACAGTAAGAGCAAACAAGGGATGGGAGAGACAAGCCTCTTTCTGTTCCTTATGTTGTATCCAATTTACCAAGATTAGGGTGGTGCCAATCTAATCAGTAGAGTGATACAAAAATCACCTACTTTTAGTCCCAGTACCCTTAATCTCAGCATTGTACACTTTAGATTCAGCCATCTTTGAAAAAGTCCTATGACTACATGAGGCTTTGCGGGGATATCTAGACACAAACCCTGACAAAGCCCATGCATAGGTGTGAAAAGGGTTGGCTTGAGAGGTAGAAGAAAAACCAGGGCACAGTAATGATGAGGAAGCCAGGACATCAAGACTGACTCAAGGAGAGCCATGGGTGGCATTGAATGCTGTGAGAAGCTGATAAGGTACAGACTGGAAAGTGTCCTTTAGTTATCATGAGAAGGTGGTCAGTCACCTTGGGGAATGTGGTTTCAGTGGGCTAACAGAGGTGGAAGTTTAGATGCAGTGAGTGATGTGAATAAACCCTTGGCTGGTAAAATATGGTAGGAGACACAGAGATGGAAAACTAACAAGATTATTATCATTCCCTAGAATTGAAAGATAACCCAAGGTCAAATGAAAAGGTCAGCTGATTTTGAGAAAAACTGCCTGGGGGAAGATTTGCATGTTCATGTCTGCCAGATCTACCTGGTATGTTCACCATCAGGTCACCTGCATTATTGCCTGAGACATTCTTCAGAAACAGATCTTATGAGCTGGTAGAAAATTAATCTCAAGTATAGGCTTTGCTAAAGCATATTTATGGACAGATAAATACAGAATTCTGAGGCTAAAGTTTCTTATAGAAGTCCGTGTTATCCTGCATCAGAAATCCAGAGTGTTTAAAAAATGTTGATTCCCTAGGGTCCTAGAATTATTGACCGTGGTGTCAGCCCAGTTTTGATAAACTCTCCAGGTTTAGAAGCCTAGAAGTCACGTGCTCAGTGTGCAGCTGGTGGTGAGAATACTTACTCCCTAATCTGTTCACGGGTTCTCCATCAGTCTTATGTTATGGGGCCATGGCTGATGGCAGTTGCTTGGAGAAAAACATCTAAACTACTAATTGGGCCCACTCTTGTCAGAGCGAACAGTGGAAAAGAAAATCTTTCCTAATTTCAAATTTCTTTGTTGAGTACTTTTAGGAACAGTGCAAAGTAGCTATCAGCTAGGATTCTGAAACAGCATTATACATGGTTCAGTGCTTTTTACCTTCTGATTTATCTTGTTTTCTAAGTTTTAACTCTTGTAATGGTTCCATAAAGCAATTTGGTTTAGAAAATTGCCAAAACAGAAACAACTGATTAAAAGCCACTGAACAAACTAAATATTCAAACTCAAACAAACCAGAAATAGGCATAATAGCTACATGAAAGTGTGTAGAGTTTTGGTTAAATTTATCAAAAAATAGACTCCTTGCCAGTCACAGTAATTAGGGAAGATTCTGTTTCAGCCTAAAGTTCCAAGTAGCAGAAAATTACTTTTACTTCATTCTATTAAATACATGCAGAACAAAACATGTGAACTCTCAGTTGGAACATGTACAAAATCATACATTTGATTGGGTTCTCAACAGCCTTGGTTGAACCTGTATGTAAAACTAACAATTTAAAGTCATTCAATTAAATAACTGCAGGGAGATCAATTCTAAGAAATATTTACTAAGGACCAGTGGAGACAAAGTTTTTGCCATGATTGTTAATAAGTATAGGGCTCATAGTAATTTAAAAATGTCATATAATCCTGTTAGATAAGGCTTGTGTGCTGCTAGACTCATAACAAAATGTTCTTCAAATACATATGTAATATAATGGAAGTTCATATTAAATAAAGGTGCATAAAAAAGAAAATGTTATAATTTATTATCATAAATTTCACTTGTTTTAAAAGATAAAATTAATAGAAATGTAGCATACTTTGAATTTTAAGAATAATTCCACAGATTCATAAAATTTTTATCTGCATATCTATCCAGACTTTATTTCTTACTAACTAGCCTTCTCCATAAATTAAATATCAATTATATGTTTTCTAGGGCCAATGTTTGAGGAATGGTTGAAATGTTTTTATAGATAAGAGTACTACAATATTTTCACTCTTATGAAGCTGTTTAGTTAAAATGCTTTTCCTAAGTCTTCTTAATTGTTCACTTGTTTCCATCATAAAATTATCTTCATTGCTCTGAAAAAGAAAATCATTAATCTTTATCAACTGTATTTTTCTTATGATCCTTATTAATGAGTATTAAACTTTTGAGCTAGCAATATCTCACTTTTGCATGCAGATGGATTCTTAAGAGGTGGTGGTGTTCACCCTGAAATTTGCATGCCCTTAATCTTTGGGTTTAATCTGGAATAGTGTGTAACCCATGGTAAAAAATATAAAACAACTCTGAGAACCATGTGAACATTTATCCCAGAGGGTACAGGACAGAGTCTAATTCTGAAGTGCAATTACCTGTCCCAACCTCTGCTGGCAGGTTTTGGCCTTTTCAGAGTTAAAGCCACCTGGTCTCTGAGTTGGCAGCCACAGCTAGAAGTGGTATAAAATGCACAGGGTGGCACAGGTAGGAGTGTGGCTGTCTTCCAGTAAGAATGGGCTTCCACAGAGGGACTTTGTCCCTGTGGAATTTTAATTTAGTTGGCTTAAAGTTATGTGAATCACCTGGACTTCACAACAGACCACTGATGGAGTTGTGATTTTATTGTCCAAGGTTGTATGACTTGGGCAAGATGTAAACTCTTTCTGTTCTTCTGTTTTCTACCTTTATGCTGGAATCCATCCATAGACATATCCTAAAGATTAATTGAGAAAACATTTTAACAGATAAATGCCAGGAACATAGAAGTGTAATGTTAATGAAAACACATGTAAAATGTTACAAATATGCACTTTGTGCCTTAAAAACCTTATGTGGACTTAAGATCCCTTTAACATAATTATTAAGAAGCTTCCAGAAAAGATGCAAGTTCCTTCAGAGTAATGCCGTGAGAAGAGATGCTGTTGACTTCAGGAAGTGAAACATGGCAAATGGAAGTGGGCTGATTTTGTACAACAGGGTTATTTTATATTTGCATAATGGGAGGGCAGGTGGTGAGAATTTGAAAAGTTCTTAGCCTCGCTGACCCCATTTTCCTAAACTGAGGGCTGTTGGCTGTGAGGGAAAAATCAAAGGGCCTTCTGAGACCCATGGTCCACTAGGGATACTGACCACTGATGTGCAATGGGTTGGTTTTACTTTTTATGTCCCCATAACGAACAAGGTCTCTTCACATCAGTGGCTTAGAGCACACATGAAAGCTTTTCATGGGACCTGGGAAGGTGGGAGGAGAGTGGACTGGCTCTTGTACTTTCACTGAGCTGTTTGCACCAGAGAGAAAAGGAAGGGTCCAGTCCACCTTGGGAGAAGCCCAGAAATAAATCTCAGAAGGAGGGAAAAGTGGGGCCAGCTGATCCTCCAAATGGCATCAATTCTTATCTTCACTGGAGACTCCTAAAGTGACTGAATTTGAGAATCAGGATTCTAAAAAAGACTTGAACTTCAGAAGTTTAGAGGTACTGGCTTGAACTGAGTGGGAAAAAAATCCTTGCTTTTAGGTAAGTTCATTCTCTGAATTGGGTAAACGATAAAAACAATAACATCCATTGTTATTGGTTGTTTCATGCAAACTTTGAAGGCCATTCTTGAATTTCAGAAGGGCAAAGATCATACCTCCAGTGTCATTTTTATCTCCAGTGGCTTGTTATCAAAGACTTACATCATTTTTCAGACTTGGCATCCTGTGCCTGTACTCAGTGTCTTCTATATTTGTCATAGAATCTGCACAAGCATTTGTTGACCTAGTCTCCTGTGTAGACACTGGCTCTGCTAAGTGTTGAGGTGTGCAAAATTTTAACAAAGCTGCCTTTGATGCCATAGACTTCACACTCTGGAGATATGTAATTGAATATACACAAAGTTTTTCTACTCTAACTTCTTGTCTTCTATGGTAATTTACTCATCCATATTAAAAACCATTCAGCAGCTTCTTTTGAGATGCATTCGATGTGAATGTAACTGCTTTTGATGCATGCACATTTCTTCCCTGGAATGAAGGTAATGATACCTTTTATGGTACCCAGTGTGTTCCAAAGATCAATAAAAATGTTAGAGGTTAATGTTTGACTGCAGGTGAAGGGAGAGGCTGGAGTGGTGGAGCAGGGCGGAGGGAGTGTTCCCTGGAGATCCTCAAGTCTCAGAAAGTGTTTCTGTAACTGAATGGAAGAAAATAACTTTCAATCTCCATTTTGTCATTTACAGAAAGGTAAGGTCTTCACTGTGTTGCTAACATATGTCTGTAAGAGTGACAGATTAGGTGGGGGAATACCTAAGATGCTGGACAAATTTATTCTTTGAGGCAGGTTACATAGCACTGTTGGGAAAAGACATTTAGTCTTCATGTGATAAGTTGCTTTCTTGGTGGTTTGTTTTTATTGGTCTGTGTTTTGGAAATCAATTTTTATGAAGTAGCTTTGGTTGGACTGAACTTGGTAATGAAATTTTAAAAAGATTGGGTTTTCTGATGTTTAAACAGGTGTTGCACCCATTCTTTGTGATTAATATAAAACTGCCTGGGTTTACAATGTTCTGGAGCTCTTATATTCTAGGAATTGGGGCTGGTGTCACTAAGTGTGGCCTCACTGAGGTGAGGGCTCTAAAGGCTGAGCATTCTGTTTACTGGCATGACTCTGCTTGGGGTCTTTTGGATTGTCTGGGACAGGGTGGGGAGTTAGATACAAAAGAGAGAAGAAAACTTTTAAAGAAAATACTGGAAACTGGGATGGGGGAAAGAAGAAAAGGGGAAAGGGAAAACACACAATAGTTAAGATAGTTATACTACTAATTGCTATTAGTTCCTTGAAAAGTTTGTACTTATATTGTTTGATCCAATTTTCATGCTATATCTTTGAAGATAACACTATGCAATGTGCTAATCATTGTTACTCTCCTACAGTCTTATTTTGAAATTTTGTACCATTGTATTTATTGTTCATTTTTCTTCAAAAGAAAAGAAAATACTAGAGTAAGGATAAATGACAGAAAGCCAGACCTGCTTTCATAACTGGGAAAGGCAGGTGGTGTGTAAGTTACCCATCTTGTGGGTGCTGTGTTTGCTTTGGTTGGTGAATAAACCGTCTGCTAATGAGTGATTACTTTGGATATTAAGTCATATATTGCTTATTGGAGACTTTGAAGATCCAGTCTTTGCCTCTGTCTTTTTTTTTTCTTCTCCTGTGCTAACTTGAAGAGGATGCATGTCCTTTGTGGTAGAGGATTTCAAGCAGAAAAGGCAAATGTGATTTCAGATATTTTCTTGACTTTTTTTCCCCTCAAAACTTAAATAGTAATGAAAGGCAAAGCATTTGAAAGGTGCATGTTTGAATGACAAGGAAAATGGATGACATTTAGCTCTTGGCAGGAAACAAAATGAGTCCTTCCTGAGTGAGAGTTTATGGTGGATTGTGGGGCACGTAGTTTATGAGTTCACAGGGTTGGTCAGACAGGTCAGGCCAGATTCCTCATTTACCAGGCAGCTGGCACTGAACAGGGTACTTTAGCTTTCCAAACTTTAATTTCTTTTCATCCATAAAACACATAACTTGCCTAACTGGGTAATTGTGAGAAATAATTAGGTGAAGAGATGACTACATTGCTTGGCGTATGGTAGACATTCAATGAATCTTAGATCTTATTTTTCCATGAGAAAATTTTATGTGGGTGATTCAGATCAAATTGAGAAATATGGTTCATTCTATTAAAAAAAATAAAAGACCAGTAAGGCCCCAAAGATATCATCTTCCATTGCACAAGCGCAGCTAATACTATGCCAAAGGAAAGGTATCCAGCAATAGGAGAAGAGAATGATAAATCTCTGGGGTTTATTACAGTTAAAAGCCCCTCTAATGATTCCCGTATAAGTCTTCAGGTATTGTGTGGGGATAGGACCCTTTGAAACTCACTAAGAGGAGCCCTAAAAAAAGTCATTGTTGTTCAAGGTATAAGTTTCTAGTGTATTCTTTCTTTCCCTATAGAAGGCAAAATATATTCCGGGGGGAATATAAACTCTTGATCAACTGTCAAAGAAAATTTCTGGGGGAGGAGAACATGACCCCACTTTTTTTCCATGTGAAGAAAGCTGGGCATTAACAGGCTCTTTCTCTGACCAGTGCTTGTGTGGGTGCTGGCTTAAATGGGTAAAAATATATAGCTTTATGTCTTGACATAAAGTTGCATTCATCCAGAAATTTCTGGTGTCTAATTTAGTCTGAGGCTAGTTTTTGTATGGCCTACTCATTGATTAGGGGAATACATATTTACCTTTTTTTTTTGTACCAGGGATCAAACTCATGACCTTGCGCTTACCAGGCAGGCACTTATGCCACTGAGCTAAATCCCCAGCCATTTACCTGTTTGTTACTTGTGAGAACAAAGAGAAATGTTTACTGAAGTACAAGAAATACTGACTTAAAGCAGATATTCACCCAGGAGCTGAAGTATTAATTACAGTACAGCTATTTTTTTTTTCATTTAAGCATTATGAAACAGACTAAGCTATAGTTAGTGACTGCTTCTATATGGTGTAAAGAAAATTTAATTTCTCTTAAAATCATCTGTAAGCCTTACATCTTGAAATCTCTCAACTATGATATCTGAGTCAATATATTTCTGGGCATGTTTTTATTTTGAAACATTTGAACTTGTAGTTTAGAGAAACAAAATGACAGTGCCTTTAATGCTCAAAGATAACCCATCTGCACCGGGAGGGTCTCTAGCCTGTTGCTTCTGTGCTGGGTTCTGTATTCAGATTCATACCCCTTCTCCACTTTTTATGCTCATTTTCCTGCTCTGTACGGTAACAGGACATACATTGTAAGATTTCTGTGTTATTTAAATGAAATAAGTTCCCCAAAAGTGCTTAACTTAGCAAGTGTTCAATACACGTAGGCTATTCCTTTAAAGTCTCAATTAAAAAAAAATCATGATGAGATTTCATAGTGGTAGGCATCCTTTATTAGGTAGAATTAAGTTCATTTTCTTACTGGCCTGTGCCTTTCTACCATCACCTGTGACTGAATTACAGAAACCAGAGGTAACCAGCTATACTTGGGCATGACTGCACATTTTTTTTTTTTTTTTGCCATTATAACTGTTGCCTCAGGGTCACCTTGTAAATGAGCTAGTGTTACAGCAAGTGGCTTTTTTTATTTTTTAAAATGCTTCTATGTCTAAACTGTGCGAGTCAGAATCTGATTTAGATTTACCTCCTACTGAATTTCTAAGGCCAAAATGTGTGATTTTATTATCTTGACAAAGTGCTCATCCGTGCACTTTATTCTACATGGGGAAATGCTGTATAATACATGAGACACTGTCAAAAGTAATTATGCCATCTTCTCTGAGAAGTAGTGATTCCCATCTCTGTAGGCCAGGAAAGACCCTTGGGAGGCTGTTATGCTAGGTGGGGTGGAAAGAGAATCCTTCCTCAACCTCCCTCCTGGGTTTCTGAGCCATGACCTGCCCACCAGAGGTCATTTGGTGCTGTGGTCCTGCTGTCCACCTACTTAAGATGTCAGGCAACACAGAGCAGAGACATTCTGTCCGCCACACTGGTGTCATCCATCCACTGGGGGCTGACGCTTGCTGTGAGTCTGTGAGCTCCTGCTGTGCTCAGTCTGGGGGAGAGCATGACTGCATTCCTCAAAATATTCTTAGAACTCATTAATCTTTGATAGGAATAATTATGCTAGTATTTTATATTGTAATTGATCATATAAATTTAATCTGTTTTAAGTTCTCCTGGGGACCCCTGCCTCCTCCTGTGAGCTCATCTATCTACCTTGTCACAAACCTAATAATAAATGATAATCACCAATTTCGCATATGTGTAAATCCAGGTTTTCAGATTCTCAAAGATGGTTATAATCTATGTTGTAAAGTTCAGCAACAGAAAGAATTGCTTGCACTTACGTATGTGTAGGTGATCTGGTGGAGGTTTCTCACCCCTTTCTTCTCTTTTTTTTTTTTTTTAATCCGTACCGGGGATCAAACTCACCACCGCGTGCTTACAAGGCAGGTGCTTATGCCTCTGAGCTAAATCTCCAGCCCTCTTTGCAACTCTTAAAAAAACATCAGGCTGCCCCTTCCTCCTCAGGAGGAGTAGTTGTTTTGAATGAGGCAGCAACCCAGATTTTATGACTGTCTGCTTGTTTCTAGCTTAAGAGCCTCTCTAATCCGATCCTTAATTTGTCAAAAGTACAAATTGATTGACAACTCCTGTGGTTTTCTAACCCTTCAATGATGTAATTGGGGCCAGTGATTTGTGAGAGAGACCAAAACAGGTGGGCATGATCAATCTCCACAGTACTTGATGGACAATGGTGTGAACCAGCTTTTTTTTTTTTTAAATAGTATTATGATAGTCACACAAAGAAAGTGCAGGAAATCTGTCCACACACAAAAAACCTAGAGAATCTAGCCGAGGGCCTGCATCCCATGGCAATGACCTGCATGAACTCAGCTGAAGATTCAGAGCCCATGATGATGCCTCCCATGGGTCCAACTGGAGGCCTAGAGCCCATGACAATGACTCATGCAAGTATATTTCACGGATCTGCGCTGGTAAGGCCCAAAGATTAATGGTGGAAGCTAGAAGGTCTGCCTCAGGTAAATGAAGGATCTGTGCCAGGTAGATGAAGGATCTGTTGAGGAATCTGCACTACAGCCAGTAAGTAATGCTCAAGGTAAGGACTGGAGGGTAGGCCAGGTTTGAACCTGACTTTTATTCATATCTGGCCTTGCCTTATAATTTATGCAATTCTTAGCAATGTACAAGGCAGATGCAAAATAAGTGTTCTGTCCTCATGGTATTATGAATTCTAGTCATATCCTGTCTTGCCCTCATCACCCTATGATATTTAGAAGCAAATTTCACAGTCTTCTCTTGCACCTTCTTTGTTCTTTGTTGCTCTGTGGTTCAACTTTAGCATCAGATGAATGATTTTAGTGTAAAGTCCTTAGTTCTTCTTCCTGTCCCCTTTTCCTGCTTTTCTCTTCCTCTTTCTTTAAAAGGCAAAAACAAAGCACAAACCAAGGTAGGATAGGATTGATTCTACTTAAATCTTAGCTGGATCTTAGCTTTTTCCAGGGGTGGAGGGGTGCAGGAAACAATGTTTGATGTTACGTATCTATAGGTGCAATGATCTGGGACCTAGAAAATTTCTGTCCTTACTCAGATAAATGTGGAAATGGAAAGAGTCTTAAAGACTCTTGAGGGCATTGGAGCTGGCATTAGAATCAATCAAGCTTCAGGTACCCCTTTCTTGTCTCTGAGGATGCAATGACCATAGTATATATAATAGGAGGGTGAAGCTCCCTTGGAGGCCATGCCTTGCCTGGCATGGCTGTGCTTTGGGTCAAAACTAGAGTTATTTGATGTATTAGTTTGCTAGAACTGCTGTAACAAAACCCCACAGATTGAGTGGCTTAAATGACAGAAATAGATTGTTTCGCTGTTCTCGAGCTAGAAGTCCAAGATTAAGGTATCTGTAGGGTTGGTTCCATGTGAGCGCTGTGAGGGTGGATCTGCTCCAGGCCTCTCTGCGGGTCTTGGAGATGACCATTTCACACTCCTGGGTGTACTTCTGGTGTATGAGTCTGTCTCCAGATGTTCTGTCTATAAAGGCACCATCATACTGAATGAGGGTCCACCCTCAAAACTTCTTTTTAACTTCATTACCTCTGTCAAGACACCAAAGTAAGGTCACATTCTGAGGTAGTTAGGGTTCCAACATTTGAGCTTGGTTAGGGTGTACATAGTTCAACCTGTGACACTTGGCTTAATTAAAAAAGGGGAGACCCTTGAGAGGAAGCTCAGGGGAAATGAGTGTGCATCACAGGGTTATACAACAAACACACACATAGACACACACACACACACACACACACACACACACACACACATTTTTTCCCACCATAGAAACAAAACCTCCAGGCTGATGCAGCCTTTGCCTCTGGGTAGTGGGCAGTGGGGGTGAGGTCTTGTTAATGTATGCAGAGGAAGAGCAGTCATGAAATAAACAAAATGAAGCTTGTTTGAATTTTTGGAACGATGCAATGGATGAAGTAATACTTGGTATCTTATGAGATATTGACTTTAAAAGAATGTCCAATTTTTCAGTGGTAGAAGAATATATAATTAAGAGCACGGACATGGAAATTAGCCTAGCAGTGTGCAAGTTTTTTTAAAAAAACTTCTTTGACCTTTACTTCTTGATTTTTCATGTTTAAGAGGTAGACTGTGGTTGTATAGGGTTGTTCTGAGAAGTCAGAAACATAGTTTACTAGAAGTCTCAGCATGGCTCATGGCACACAGTGCTCAGCTCAGTAAATGTAAGCTGCCCTTGTGTTGTGATCTGATTGGATACAGGTTGGGCCATACAGGGATTTCCATGTTTTCTGGGCTGCTATGAAGTCACCTGTGCTTGAGAAAAATGCTAGCGTCCCTGGTTCCATTAAGTCCTAGTCCACGGGTAAAACAATAGTGGTGGAGTTGTCTGCTAGGTGAGGTGCAGCCACTTGTCTGGGATCTTTTGCATTTCAAAGCTCCTCCTTTTGAGTAGAACCAGCTGCCTCTGACCTGTGTTGCTAAGGACATGTTTGGCCTCTCAGATAGTCGCCATAGGAATGACGTGATTTAGTCCCTGTACCTGAAGGAGACCTTGACAAATAGCAACAATTCCAAGCAGTTGGTTGAGTCAAGTATTTCAGGCAGTGTAGATAAAATGTCACTGAACTGTCTACAGTTCTTTTCAAAGTCTGTCCAAGCAGCAGTTGTGAGGACACCTATCTTATGTGGATGGTTTGGCAGTTTTTGACATTTGTAGTTATAAATGACGACTTCCTGTCCACATCATAAGGATGTGGTGCATGATGTTCATTAGCAGATCTTGTCTCTGCGAAGAGGAAGTAAAAGCAAGTCTTGCTTGAGAGAACAAAGTCCTTGTTGGGCAGAATCCTAGCACTGGTGTGGTTTGCTCTGAATCATTAGGGCAAGGTTCTCACTTCATTGGCCACAAAGAGGTCGTTGCTATGGAAGTTTCTTGAGTGGTCCTTGTAGACGAAGGGTGGAGGGTGGGCACTGAGGAGGGAGATGAACTATAGTGTCACATTTAGAGTTCAGACTAAGCAGATTTGGGTTGCAGAATGACTTTGACAGACGCTGTCCCCAATGTTAACTCATTGGGTCCCATAACTCTCAACTGTGGATACTAAAATCATCCCTGTTCTACAGATAAATAAACGGAGCCAGAAGTTGTTAAGAGAATAGGACCCAAACCAGTCCATCTCATTCTAGTCTATGCTCCTAACTACAGCATGGGGTGGTAGATTTTTCCTAAAATAAATCATGGCACTTTGCACATGAAAGTGGAAAGCAATTACTTCTGTTTTCCACTGGAAACACTTTGAGTGGTAAGACTAAGTATAAATGACAAAATAAAGGATAAATACATTTCTACTAAAACATTTCAGACAATAGCCTGCCTGAACACTTGACCAAAATAAAACATTCGTTTAATTTTTATTAGCTTTTCTGTCATTCAATTTGTTCATCTTTGGAAGCTTAAAAGTGCTAAGAAAAACAGTTCAAGGAACGGTGATGTATTTTAACCATTTCTCAACTATTTACCAAGCAAAAATCTATAGTGTACTTAAAAGAGACAATTCTTTTCATCAACAGTAGAAATGTATTATTGTATTTTGCCTCCAAATACTGCTTTAAATCTTGAATTAATTCCATTTAACATGTTATTATTCTGAAAGCTCTTCTAGACAAGAACAAATTAATAGGATGTCCATGTTAGACAGCCATGAATATATGAGAGTTTAACAAGCATGTATTGAGAGCTTTTTACCAGATAGAGTATAAAGAGCTTTGAGAGGTTAATAACAATTTAAATCAAGCCCTTGCTCTGATGGATTTTATCTTTTGGTAGTGGCAGTAATACCAACCAGTAAGTAAGTGGTAAAAACTAAAATGTGGGAAGAAGGGGCTTCAGGAAGAGACCTCTGGCTGGAAATAAAGGAAGATTTCATGAAAGAAGTAGAGGCCATGTGTGGTGGCACATGCTTGTAATCCCAGCACTTGGGAGGCTGAGGCAGAAAGATTGCTGTAAGTTTGAGGTCAACCTGGGCTACATAGTGAGACTCTGTTTCAAGGAGAAAAAAAAAAAGTAGGAGGTAGTGCTAGCTCCAGGAAGGTATCTTTAATGTTGTATTCCAGTTCTTAGCACAGTATCTGGCACATAGAAAAAGCTTGATTCAATGTTTTCTGGATAAATGAATAATTTGGAGCTAGATGCTAAGATATGAGAAGCAAGAGTAGGTACAAAGAAGCATAGTCTCGACTCAGCTTCATTAAGAAAATACTCATTGTCCATTTTCTCTGGGCTAGGCCCACACCCGGTGGACAGAGCAGCAAGTGCCAAGGTGCAGACTCCAGAGTGGAGCTGGGTGAAGGGCGCTGGGAAGGGCAGGAGGCTGGGCGTATGGAGGGAGCAGCAGATAAGGCTGCAGGAGCTGGGAGCTGTATGTGGAAGATCATCAAGGCCGAGGAGATCTCCAGATGGGTAGTTTTGGCCATTCCTCTGTAGTTTTAGGTCTTTTAAGCAAATATTGTTTGATAGCTGATCATGTATATTTCGTTAATATAAAAATAAACCTAGTTAGACTTAAAATCCCACTTTACTTATTCATATATAGAGTTATTTCTCAGTATTCATAGGGATTAGGTCTAGGTCCTCCAAGAATATAAGTCTTTTATATGAAATGGCCTGGTATTTGTGTAAAAGCTACCCACATCCTCCTGTATACTTTAAGTCACTTCTAGATTACTTATACCTAATACAATGTAAATGCTAGGTATATAGCTGTTACTGCTCAGAGAGTAAAGCCTATACATGCTCAGTAACGGTGTAGTCTTCCCTCTGTCCAAATATTTTCAATCCATGGTTGGCTGAATGTGAATGTGGCTGTGTTTCCTCTTGGGAAGTGCTGGAACATAGGATTACATGTTATTGTTTTTACGTTGTTTCCAAATCAAATAAGCAATCAACAGCAGAAAAAAAATGCTTTAGAGTAATGAGTTAATTCTAAAATGACATTTGGACATATCAATGAAATTAATTTTGTTGCAAAACTGATTTTTAATTCATGAATCTAATTCCAGAAGGATTTTAATCTCAGTTTCCCCTTAAAATAGCCACGGAAACTTGGAGTAAGTCATTTCATTTCTGTAGCATATATAAGCAATATATTTCTGTATGCGTTTATATCGATGCCTACATCTGTGCTGATGTAGCTGTCACAGTACATAAAGATGTTTTGGAGTCTGGACTTAACATCCAACTATGCTGCTTCTTACTGTGCATCTTTAGGCAAACTGCTTAATTCAAACTTGAATTTCCTTATCTATTAAAGTCAGGAGATCTGTAACTCATTGTGTCTGTGAGAAAATCATAAGAGCATACATTTATTACTGAGCAATTTCTAGATAGTTTCCACCTAAGGAAGCAGAGGGACAGAGTGATGCAGTTGCTCTCCCCTGCCTCCTGCAGAGCTGGTCACAGCACCATGTGTGGCTCAGAATCACTTTCTTTACCATTCTGCTGGACCATTCCTAAAGGTCTCTCTGCAAATGCACCTCCCAGGTGACTTATTTCTTTATCTGACATGAATTTATGAGGCTGAAATAGGACAGCACTTTCATCTTTGTGAAACGCAGATAACAGTTATGCAAATATAAGGCATCTAAAAATGGCAGAGTCTAAATTTTTAGAGTGGCTAGAATTTTAAGAGCCACTTCCCATACTGATTGTATAATATACTTTATGTGCAAAAAACTTTTTAAAAAGATGAATTAAACCAGGATCATCCATGATCCCTGAAGATAATAAGTGGTTGGGGTTTTAGTGAAATGAGCACTTTTTTTATGTCCTCAGTTTTTAAAAACTTGTTGTTCAGCAATTCAGTATTATGACCTAAGCAGAAAATATGCTTTATATGCCACATGGAAAAGTTATCTCACTTCTTAAAATGAGTCATGATAAGTCTCAGGGTGAACGTTATAACTTAAGAAATGTGAAGGCTTGAATTGAAGATAATGTGGGCAGAGCTGGGATTCTTATTCAGTTTCTTTCTGAGGAATAAGTAATACATTTTTTCTTTGTGTTTGCACATACAGTCCCATAACAATATTTAGAAGATCAAAGAGGCAGCCCGGTGAGATCTTTGAATGCAGGCTCATGAATATTCTTTTGTTCTTTCCACTTCAAGAATCTAAAACATTTGCAGCTCTGAATCAGAGCCACTAAATGCTTTTTACTTAGTTATCCTGGCATTTGCCAAAACATGTTTCCCCTACCCATAAAACAAGTGAAAGTTATTTAGAAAAGCAAAACAACAAAAAAGTGAAAATGACAGCTTGTCATTGTTGACTGTGATTGTTTAAGACCTTCAAATGAAGGTAACAATAGAATGAAACAGTTGGAGAAGTAAAATGACAGAGATTCTCGTAGAGATGTTGACTTGGGCTTTGCTAGAGATGAGGGATCAGGAAGATTCTGGAAGGCTAGGCTGTTGCTCATGGAAGAAAGCTAGCCTGTTCCAATCCCATTTGACTAGCAATATATATACTAGGTAATCACCTTGTGATTCTTACTGGTTGCAGACACATGATTTTAACAGACTGGCAACTAATCCCTTTTATCTCTGGTTTATTCACAGGAGTTTGAGTAAGAATAAGATGACTCCAGTCCATCTTCACTCCCTGTGTCTTCTTATACTTTATTTGGTAAGAGAAGAGAGTATGCGACTCTGCATATTTACTAGAGTATTTTCTGTTATCCTTCTACTGTGTACCAGGAAAAGAAAGATTTCCATTAGTTAAAAAATGTAACCTATGAAAATTAAATTATCGTATAGAATGGACATTGTTTTCTCATATTCTATTTCCAGTGAAGTGGCCACAGATCATATGTTTGTCCTTCAACTGGAGGAGACAATTTTTTCTCAACTCTTCCAAGCCGGTACCACCTAATGAGCAAAGTTTAAAACAGATGTGTTCTTCATGGTTACCTTAGGGATTCTGGAAATAAATTATACTGATACATATATTAGCTTTTATCCTTTAATCTTGACTTTTTTATTTTGACCATCAAAATTTACTACCAAAACACATCAAGAAAAATCATTTTCTCTATTTTGGCTCTTGTGTATTTTTCTCCCACAAATAGGGTTTTTAAAGTTAAATTTGTCTTCGGTTATTTGTTGAGTCAACCCCATTGACTTACAGGCTTCCAGAGCTTGGAGCTGGATGGGATGTAGAGTACATTCTTGCTCTGTCCATGAAGATCCTAAGGTTTGCAAAAGTTGCTAAAATTTTTTTTGTGTAATGAAAGAGGGTTATGGAGATGTACTTGCCTTTTGCTTAGAAGGCAAGATCCTCATGATTTCCATCTCGTTGCCTTTCTTCTGTGATTCAAAAACACAAAGGCCTGGAAGTCCCCAAGAGCCCATGTAGTTTGAGAGTTTTTAGAGAGTAAAATATAGTCAAACTTGTGGAACTATAAGAGCCTTCTTCCCATGGTGAACACTGCAGTTCAGACTTTGGGGGCCACGTGTGTCCTCACAGCCTGTGGGTACAAAGCTTGTCCTTGGGCTTGGGTAAGAGCTGGGTCTGATATCCCATTTGGCCTTGCTTTCCTACCTATGTTCTCAAATGTCTTTTCCTACTTACATTATTATAGTGTGGTCATGAAGTCAGGCCTGAGTTCAAACTTGTTGCTGCCACTTACTAAGGATAGCAATTTGACTGAGTCATGTAAGACTTGAAACTCAATGTTTTTTCCCTTTGAAGTGGGTCTGATAATGGTACTTGCCTTATGGGATGTTATTGCAATTAAATAAAATAATGTATTTATAAAGTTCTTAGATCAGTGACTGGCACAATCCCAGAGCACCATAAGTATTTTAATGGTCTCGCTACAACATTTTAAATGTTCAGTGTCTATGCTCATATTGACCCTAACCTCTGTGATGAAGGGACTATGTTTTAGTCACCTTTGCAGAGTTAGTACCTAGCAAGTACCAAGAACAGAGTAGAAATAAAATAAGTGATTATGGTCTTATATTGGGAAGCCACAGTGACAGAGAGGGAGAGAGAGTTCACTCGATACTTTGCTATTAGTGGGCTCATATGCTTCCTCTGTGAGAAGGGGGCATATGTTTTTGTTCCTGGCTAAAAGGCTTTTTTTCCAGTTTCTACCACACCATTCTTTTCAGTCCTCGTGGTGTGGCTTGATGACTCAGAAGGTGCACATGCATTTTGAAATCTTTATGACCCCAATAGCCATATTAATGGGCAGGAAGAGAGATTTGCTACCTTGATATGAGGATGCAACTTTGAACCCTGGAACTGCAACCTGACACTCCTTTCCTAGAGGTGAGCCTGCCTGTCTCCATAGGAAAGACATAGCCTTGCTCTTGAAGTTTCTGGCTGATGCAGTTTGCACTGTTGTAATCAACTGTAAGGCTGACCTCGCCGGGCACAAAGTGATGGAGATAGTTTGCTGTTGAGCAGTAGTTTTGCAGAAAGCACAATTCTTGTCTTGGGCCTATCATGGTGGCATATTGGTACCCAACTCCTCTGCTCTGCCTTCCAGAAGAATTAATGGAAGTAGACAAGATGTGGAAAAGCAGATGGAAAAAAGAGTTCCCAAAGGAAGTGAAACCAGGATAAAGGAGATGGTTAGAAGTCTGTGAGTTAAGAATTCTTTTTAGCTACAATTAACTGGAAATTTGACTTTAGTCCCTCTTAAATAGAGGTTTATTTTCCTCCAATAACTGGAAGTCTGAAGTGATCTATTCAGGGCAGGGTCTTGATGTTACCAGACTCTTGAATTTCTTTCTCTTTGCCCTACCATCTTTTACTTAGTTCCTTCATGGCTCATGGTAGTTGCACCAGCTGCAGATGTGAAGTCCATTGTCTCAGCTAGAAGGACACAAAGAAGGACAATGTCAGCCACATCTGTCCCTTTTCATCAAGAAAACAAAAATCTGACACCCCCAATCCATCCAGGCCCTGCAGATTTTTCTCTTGTTTCATAAACCAGAAATGGGTAACCTGGCTACCATTCTAGCTGCAAAGGAGCCTGGGAACAAGCTGATTGGACTTCCTAGTCTCCATGGTGGGAGGTAGCAAAGGAGAAAAGTTGGCAGTGACCCCGGGACAGCTAATTGGAATAGTAGCCAGAACTCTGATGCAGAGATCAAATTCAAAGTCCTCTGTTTCTGTTATTGACATTTATAGATGACAGTATCAATTTAGTCAAGATTCAACAAAGGAGAGACATAGTATGGGAACCTTCCCTCTCTTCACTCACATCGTGGTTATTTTGGGTGATCCCCAGCTGGCATCAATTTACATGGCCTACATGATTTGCTCTCACTAAAGCGGGAACAAATTCTTTTTCTCCACCCAGGTCTTACCCTTTTTATTTCACTTCTCTATCAAATTGTCCTTTATGCTTCTGAATCTAATCTAACTCCCCTGATTTCTATCACAAATGGGAGACCTAAAGGGCAACCAAGGAAAGGGAGGAGGCCTGGACACGAGGTCCCTGGTCCTAGAAAGCATCCCTCCATGGTGTATCGCTGGCTGCCCCTCTGTGCCCTGCTTCATTTTTCCTTGGATCTTCCTTCAGGGCTGCCATCATCGTCATGGCGTGCGATGATGGAGATGGCAGGGCCGCTTATGGTCCTATCTCTAGGACTGGGAATGGTGGGAGTCACCTCAGAGCATGTTCCGGTTGGGACAACCTTTCCCTCTAGGTTGTCGTGGCCACTTTTGGCGCCCTCTGGTCGACAGTGGTGCATAGCAGCTGAGAAGGCAAGTTCCAGAGTTAACGGATTTGATTCCTCCTTCCACCCATGACCTGGACAATTACTTCTCTACATCTTCGTTTCATTACCTGTAAAATGGGGCTAACAGTAGTAATTTACTCCAGTAGGCTTGTACACAGGATTAAATGTGCTTAGGACAAAGTTTCATGTTTACTGACTTAACAAGAACAAATTCTTCTTACTGCCACAACTGCTCCTACTGTCTTCCAGTCTGATTTAAGTGACTGCAGAGGTGGCTTACAGGTTTAAGGTCTTTGGAGTTTGGAACCATTGTATGGTCCTTGCTTGAAAGAAATAAACATCGTTTGATTTAATTATTTTTCTAAGTGAGTATGAAGTATTAAATGTTAGAGTAGCAAACTTTTCTTAGTTTCGGTTAAAATTCAGATTCATATTTGACCAAAATTTACCATATTAACTATGTGCCAAGCAAGCATTATACTTCCCACCCCATAAATTCAGCTGCCCTTGAGGTTGAATTTAGTGGCAAGAGATGTGTTAAAAAGCTGATACAAAACCCTGCAGAATTTAGAAAGTGGCTCAGAGGACAAAGTATGTGTGCTACCCCCACTTCGGTAGTGTATTAGGGGTTGCATGTCTCTAGGCCTCATTGTTACATGGCTAATATCATTCCCACAGAGGGATTCTCCAGTGGCTAAGTGAGAAAAATAATGAAAACTGAGGAAATTTTAGACCCCTTTCTGTCTGTTTTGACCACATTTTCTGCTTTCAGCTATGATGGAAACCTACCTTTCATAGACTGTTTCTGGAAACTCCCAAAAAGACAGCAAGTGAGACATATACGCTTGTAACAGATGCTAATTTTTCTTTCTCTTTGTTAACAGGCAATGGGAAATGGCCAAGATGGGAAATTTAGTGGACCCCTGAAGCCCATGACACTTTCCATTTATGAAGGCCAAGAACAAAGTCAAGCCATATTCCAGGTAAGGGCTACCCTCGGCCACCGGCATCTTGATTTCTCAGAACGTGAGTGGATTTTACTCCCTTCTATACTACACAATGGGAAATAAAATAGAAGCTTGGCGAATCTACCCATCAAAGATGATTTCAGAAGTTAAACACAGATGGGTGGTGCCACATCAAGAGTCACACCTGATGTCCACATCGAGACTTCCTCAATCCTGTGTGGGGCCAGGGCTTCCATCCTATCCTGTGCAGGGAGCCTGGAGTGCGAAGGGACCCTGTGTGAAAGGCTGTCTGGTCAATGAGTTTCCTTGTGAAATGTTGTGAGGTGAGGCTTTTCCGGAGCCGGTGCTGGATGGGTCTGTGTGGCCAAAGCTCTGCCTTTTCCTCACTGCCAGCTCTGAGCCCAGGCCTGGCCTCACTGATGAGATGGCCATGGTGTGAGGGGAAGTGGTCCTCTTACAGTTATGTAACTGGGAAAGCATCAGATTGTAGGGTAGCCTGCAGGAGGATGAGGAATGTCAGCTACTGAGGGCACTGGAATAATTCTGGAAACGTAAGGAGAAAGGAAAATGTCCCACTGCATTTACCAGACATCCCCTCTGGAAGCTGCTTGGCCCTAGAGAGTGGAGGCGCCCTGATGAGCCTCTGGGGGTGTTCATTGTCCCTCCCCCTGCCAAGCACCAGAGAACAACACCGGGTTCTAAACGGCCTTCTAAGGTAGATGGCTGTCATCAGCCGCTGCATGTTTATCTTGTGGATGGCTCTTGTCTACGGAGGGGAGGCTGTGAGCTGCCTCTTGGCCTTCCTCCCATTGGTACCAGATGAACACAAGCATGAGTGGCAGCTGCTCATGCCCGTCTGTCCAGCCAGCAGTGCTGGGCGGGGTGTTAGGGACTTCATGGCCTCTCCAACCATTGATGTCAAGTACTGAACAGGTAGTAAAAACACACTGAGAGCTGAGGCTGATAAGAAGGGAGAGAAGAGTGTTCAAAGACACAGCAGGGACGGCTGCCCCATGTGGGAGGGGAGAGGACACTGACTGTGGACCAGAAGCCCGGAGAAAAGAGTGGGAGAGGAAGCCACAGAGACCAGAAGGCCCTGCCTCCTGAGGCGCTGCAGTTTCCCTCAAAGGATGGACCTGACTCAGATTTCCTGTCTGAAAAGTCCCCTGTGGCCACAGCTGGAGTGGGGCAGGAAGGAGGCAGGGCTCCCAGGATAAATGACGTCCTCCTTAACTACTTCTCAGCCTTGCCTGGGCAGGAGTGCTTGGTTATAGGTTCTCTTTGATATGTTTTCCTTTTTTCATTCATGCACTGTGCTTTGTAAGCCTGCATGGACTTCATTTTCACACTGCGTTTTTTAACCGCAAATGGGGCACCCCCTGTACAGGAGGCTCTGCCCTATGCAGTAGGGACAAAGGTGAAAGCTAACACGGAAACAAACACAAGCACCAAAGAGTCTGATGGGAGTTTGGTGGCCAAAAGGCAGGCAAAGAAAGGAACTGAGTCTATTTGTTTTTTAAATTGACAAAAGCTGTACATGTTTATAGTGTGGAAATGTTCTTTAAAAATATTCATTGTAGAATGGCTGCACTGAACAAGTAATACACATAATCATCTCCCATTCTCATCATGTGTTTTGTAACAAGAAGTTCACAATCAAAGAGCTACTAGTTTTCAGTAAGGATAACACTGGGTATCAACAAGGTTTTGTCAGCCCCTTAACTAAGCACTGAAAGGTGGACAGGAACTCAGTGCAGGGAGCAGGCACTGACTACAGTATGGGAAAGCATTGGTAGGGGCTGAGCTAGGAGATGGTGCATGGTCAAAGGCCTGCTCCCTTGCTGAGGTCAGTGCAAGCTGGCCAGCCCTTCCTGCTAGGTAGACTGCTGGGTGCCACTGGAGGGCGTCAACAAGGAATGTTCCCTGTAGATCTGTGCGAGCCTATTCTGATATGGTGAGCATGAGTTGAAGGAGATAAGGCCAAAGCCAAGTGGGGTCTTGGTTAACTTTTTGGTAGTCCAGTTGCAAGAGATGGGTATGTTCTAAGTAAAGGCAAAGGGCACGCTAGGGTCTGAATGTTGATGTCCTGCAGATTCACACATGGAAACTATGCAACAATGTGAAGAGGTGGAGGCGTTAGGTCATGCAGGCAGAATGCTCTTGGATAAGATTAGTGCCTGTATTAAAAAGGCTTCAAGGAGCCTATATGAGGACACCTGGAAGGTGCCATCTAAAAGGACAGGTCTCCTCTCTCTCCTCCTCTCCCTTCTTCCTTCCTTTCTGTTGTATTGGAGATTAAACCCAGGCATTACCTACTGGGCTATGTGTCCAGGCCTCATCTCACGCCTCCTGTCAAATCTGTTCTTTGGACAGTTTCCCTTAAGTTATTAAGTTGCCCATGCTGGGCTTGCTTGCTCGGCTCATTTACATTTCTGTCAGCAGTGTATAAAAGTTCCAATTTTTACATATCCTCAACATTTATTATCTGTCTTTTTTATTATAGTTATCCAAGTGTTTATGGAGTGGTATTTATTTGTACCTTTGCTTTGGATTTCCCTAATAACTAATGGTGTTGATCTTTTCATGTGTCTCTTGATGCTTTCTCTATATTCTTTGGTTAAATGCCTACTCAAATATTTTGCCTATTATTTAATTGGATTGTTTGTCGTTTTTATTGTTGCAAGAGTTCTTTAGATATTTCGCATGCAAATCCTCCCTTTGGAAATGTATCATTAACAAATATTTTCTCATATTTTTAAAGGTTAATTTTTTAGCCTTTTTGTTGGTGGCCTTTGAAACACAATTACTTCTTTTAATTTTATGAAGTCCCATTTATTTTTTTTTTCTTTTGTGCTTTTGATATCTAAGAAACCATAGCCTCCTCTAGGACCATGAAGGTTTATATTATATACGGTGTGAGGGCAGGGGTCCAATTCATTTTTGCCTGCAGATAGCCAGTTGTCTCAGAACATATTTTGGAAAAAACTATTCTTTCCCCATTATCTTACCACTCTTGTCAGAAATAAGTTGGCCAGAAACATAAAAATGCTGATTCCTTTGACCTACTAGTCTATCTTAAACATTACACTGTCTTAATTATGGTTTTGTGGTTAGTATTACGTTCTACAACTTTGTCCTTTCATGATTGTTTTGGCTATTCTGGGTTTCTTTCTTGTCTGTATCAATTATTGAGTCAGCCTGTTAATTCTTTAAACAAAGTAACTATAACCTTAATAGGGATTGTTTTGAAGCCACAGATCAATTTGGGATTATGGCCCTCTTAACAATATTAAAACTTCCAATCTGTAAATCTGAGATATTAAGACTTATTTAGATATTAAGACTTGTTTATTAAGGATATTAAGAGTAAATATTAAGGAGATTAAGGATATTTACTAGGGATATCAAGACTTATTTAGATCCCTAATTTTTCAACATTGTTTATAACTTTTTTGTTTTCTTTTTTGGGTACTAGTAATCAAACTCAGGACCTCATGCTTGCCAGGCAGGCGCTGCACCACTAAATCCCTGGCCCTGTAGCTTTCATTTTACAAGTTTTGATTGTTTGTTTAAAATTACTCTGAACTATGTTATTGTATTTGATCCTTTCTTAAATAGTATGTAAGAAAAACCACTTTTAGGGTTTTCTTTGCTACTATACAAAAATACAATTGATTTTTTTCTATTGATATTTTATTTTGCAAATTTCCAGAACTTATTAGCTGTAATAGTTTTTAAAGATTTCTTAGGATTTCCCATTTATAAAATCACATCTTCTGCAGATGGAAATAGTTCTAGTTTTTTCTTCCAAAATGTTTGCCTTTTGTTTGTTTTTCTTGATAAAATTCCTCTTGCTAGGCTCTCCAATACAAAGTTCAGTAGAAGTGGTAAGATTGGACTTCCTTGTTTTGTTCTTTCTTAAGGGTAAAGATTTCAGTCTTTCACCAGAAAATATGATATTAACTGGATTTTTGTAGATGTCATTTATCAGCTTTAGCAATTGCATTCTGTTCCTAGTGTGTTGACTATTTTTATTATGAAAGGATATTGGATTTTGTCATATAATTTTCTAACTCTATGGAGATACTCCTGTGGTTTTTGTCCTTTGTTATATTAATAAAGAATAATAATTGATTTTCATATCTTGAAAATCCTGCATTTCATATTCTGCATTCTGAGGTAAATTCCACTTGGTTATAGCATGTGATTAATTTATGTTGCTGGATTCAGTTTGTTAGAATTTCATTGAAATTTTGTGTCTGTATTCATAAAAGATATTGGTCTGAAATTGTCATTTTCTGATTTGGTTATCAGGATAATACTGAGCTAATAATGATTTGGGAAATGTTCTTTAGTCTTCTAGTTTTTGGAGGAATTTGGGAAAGTATAATGTTAATTCTCTATTACATGTTAGGTACAATTTACCAATGAAGGCCTCTGACCCTAACCTTTTCTTTGTGAGAGTTTTTTGGATTGCTAGTTCAACTTCTTTTCTTGTTGTAGTTCTATTCATTTTAAAAACTTATTTGTGGGTCAGTTTTTATATTTTTATCTGTCTAGGAATTTACCTATTTTCCTTGATTACCTAGTTTGTGGGAAAGTAATTGCTCATAATATTCTTTTAAGTGTTTTTTATTTCTGAAAGAATAGGAGTTATATGCTCTATTAGTTTCCTGATTTTTCTTGAGTTGTAACTTTTATCTTGGTCAACATAGCGAAAATTTGTCGGTTGTGTTGATCTTTTCAAAGACTCAACCTTAGCTTTGTTGATTTTTCTCCATTGCTTTCATATTATCTATTTTGGTAACTTCCACTCTAATCTTATTACTTTCTTTTGGTTGTTTGGGGTTGATTTATCCTTCTTGTTCTACTTTCTTTTCTCTTTTCTTTTCCTTCCTTCCTTTGTTTGTTTGTTGTTTTGAGACTGGGTCTTGCTGTGTAGTTCAGGCTGATTGTGAGCTCATGATGTAGCCCAGGTTGGCCTTGAACTCAGTAATCTTTCTGCCTCAGGCTCCCAAATGTGGAGATTACAGGCATGCACTGCCACGTCTACTCTTGGTCTACTTTTTTTCTTTTTTTTCTTTGTCTACTTTCTTAAAGTGAAATACTAACTTATTGATTTGAGATCCTTCTTTATAAATATAAGCATTTATATCTATAGATATTTTTTAAAATTATATTTAAAGAGGAAAAAAACAAAACAGAAAAAAAGGTAGGAACAATATAGAATTTCAGAAAAAAAATATACAGTAAGAAATCACTAGTTGATAAATTACATATTGTCTTCTTAGACATAGTTGTTCAAGTTACAACATTAAAGCATACAAAGTGGACATTCAAACAGTGAGGCTGAAAAGAAGTTCAGTGATCCAATAACAAGTTAGCAACATGGTTATCAATCCTACACACTTAAACATAAATGCAGTTATATCCTTTAGAGCACTTTCTTTTCCTCCTTTTGCTTTTTAAGTCCATTATCTGTTTAGTTATATCCTGTTTCCGGTTGCTCAGTACCTTACTGACCTGTGTTGTTGTTGTTATTTACTTTTTAATCACCTTATATTATTCTGTTGCTTTGTTTTTGAGTTTCTCCTCATCCATGCCCCATGGATCAGCTTGGTGGAGTTGGGAGTTTTTTGGAGGTATTTTGTTACTTTGTTATCTATTTTTTTTGAAGGTAGCAAAATACAGCAGAATAAGACAGAACAAAGCCATCCAAGACAGTGCAGTGAAACTGGCACAGAACCTCACAGCAGGTCACCAGGACAACAGCAATAGGCACAATAATACATCCTGTTCTGTTCACATTAGCTGTTCTTTCAATCAGGTAGAGAAAAATGGAAGGAAATACCAAACTTATAAAAACAGAGTATTGAATAGAGCAGTACCATTAATCAGAACTGAGCAAAACAGTGATAAAAATATTTGCCTTCAAAGATATGGTAGAAGGAAATCCTCCTTATTTGCCATACGGCATACATTCATCCTCCCAAGAGATACTCAGACCTCTGGCTCCCACTTGCTAATGGGGGGGATGGATCGATGTTTGATTCTTAGCCTGCACACTGGCAGGCTCCCAGCCACTTACCAGGGCAGTGGGCTGGCTGCCTGTTCTCCCAGTGCCCCAGGTTCCAACATGGTGCAGACCTCAGGAAACGCTGATAGCTCTTGCCCTGGAGCAGCAATGGCTTGTCAGGTCCCAGCCACTTACCAGGGCAATGAGCTGAATGCCTCAATATCTATAGATCTTTTAAGTACTGCTTCATCTGCATCCTATATGTATGTTATTTTTATTTTCATTTATATCCTTGTTGTTTTATTTCCATTTGAATTTCTTCTTTGACCCTGTGGTTAGTAGAGCATGTTAATTATTTCCACATATTTTGTGTGTTACTCAAATTTCATCCTATTATTGATTTTTAATTTCAATACATTGTGTAAGAGGAGATATTTTATATGAACCCAGTCCTTTTAAATTTATTGAAACTTGTTTATGGCTTCACATAAACTCTACACTGGAGAATGTTCTACATAATTGACTTTTGTTGGATGGAATATTCTGTAGAGGGCTGTTAGATACTGTTTGGTTTATAGTGTTTTATAAGTCTTGTATTTCCTTGTTGATTCTCTGTTCTATACATTTTTTTTTCCTATACATTATTGAAAGCGAAGTCTTAATCTTCAATAGTTACTGTTCAATTGATGGGTTCCCTTCAACTCTGTCAGTCTCTCCTGTAGTTTGGAGTCTATTGGTTGGCACATGTACAATTGTTATGGTTTCCTGTTATATTGATATTGTATCATTACAGAGTGTTATTTTTGTCAGTAACAATCTTTTCCTAAAGTCTGTTTTATCTGATAGTAGTATAGTTAATTTCATTCTCATTTTGAAAGATAGTTTTGTTGGATTTACAGCTCTTACTTGGAAGCTTTTCTCTTTTGGCACTTGAAATTTGTTGCCTTCTGGCTTCACTGAGAAATCAGATATTGGCATTATTATTTTTCTATTTATTAATATAAATAAAAATTTAAATAAAGTTAATAATAAAATTTCAATCAAGATGATTGGAAAAACTTTTGTGTCACTAGTGTCATGTAAAGTTTTATTTTTTAGTGACTCTAAAGGAGCTATAGTTATTCTATGATATTTTTTTACTTCTGAAAAAGTAAATAAGAGATTATTATACAGCATAGCATTAAGTTGTAGTCATTTATAAATTATTTTCCTTAATATCCTTAATCTTTGTTACAGTTTTTGGAAGTATTCCATAGCAATCTTTTATTCTAGCAATAAAGCTACTCTTTTAAATTTTTTTAGATGCTAGAAATGTAGTTTTCAGACATTCCGAAAAACTCTCCTTTAACCCCAGGTACAATGGAAAGTATTAATGGCTTTTATCAATGTCCTGAATTATACATAGTCTCCTGAGGAAAATGTATTTTGAATACTGCTAAACTAAGACACAGGCATACTTATAGAATGTACCACCTCAAAGGACTTGAATTTCTTATTTTAGTGATTGCACAAGTAGAAACAAAGCTTGATATTGGTGACTTTCTACAAAATCCACAGCATTGCTATTCCTTATGACCTAATCCTTGAAAAATATTTTCTTTTATTTTTCAATTTTGTTTTCTTTTTTCCAGTTTCAGGCCAATCCTCCTGCTGTGACTTTTATACTAAGTGGGGAGACAGATGACATAATTAAGATAGAATCCAGTGGACTTCTGTATTCCATCAGAGCCCTGGACAGGGAAACAAGAGCCACTCACAATCTGCAGGTGAGTCAAGACCAGACAAAGGGGTCAGGCTCCAACCTCTACAGCACCCTGGGTCCTACAAGTCCCACTGGTACTTTGATTCCCTGCTCCCCATTTTAGCTCTCCTAATGTCAACTTTGCAAACCTCATGTGAACATTTTTTTACCAACTGCAGAGAGACATACAGCAAAGATACCTTCTTCCTTAGGACTTTTTTTAACCAGAGTAACCCAATTCATAGTCCCAAGACCCTCAGATGGCCTTAATCATTCAAATAAAGCCCAGTTCAGGCACCAGAACCCAAATCAAGCCAGGGCCTCATTGAGGCTTTTCCACCATCTGCCTGTGGCTGTTAAGTGGGCTCTAGACCTCACTGAAGTCAGTGTCAGTGCTAGGATGGAGCTCTTTTGGGCCTTAGAAGAAGCAGAAGGAACCAAAGGCCAGAGGCTGACTATAAAACCCTGTAGTTTAATGGTTGGTATCTGAATATCTAAGAATGGCAGAGAGCTAATGCTGAAGAATGGAAACCAACAACTTCCTGTCTAGCACCTTCTGCAGTCCGATCACCATCACAGTTCTGTGACACACAGGACCTTTCCATAACCTCAAGGGACAAAGCGCTCTCACCTCTCCACCTCCAGCCATTTAAAACAGAAGCATGTTAACTGTCCAGCACTGTGGAAAAGCTACTGCCATACTGAGCAGGCTGAAAGACTTGACGCCTATTTTAGCAGTTCCCAGTGTGGTCTTTTGTGGGTTCCTCTTCTACAGACTTTAGGGTATTTGTTCTTTGAACTCTAATTTCCTTCAAGTGACTTCTCAGTATGTGGTATGAAGCCCAGTCTCGCCAAGGTGGTTTGTTTTTCCTCAACATCAGATCTCAGCCCTGGATGCTCAAGGAGCGACAGTGGAGGGTCCAGTCCCCATCACCATAGAAGTGAAGGACATCAACGATAATCGTCCCATGTTTTCTCAGAAGAAGTATGAAGGCTCGGTGAGGCAGAACTCTCGCCCAGGTGAGAGCAGGGCCTGGAGATGTTCATGGAGAGGCGGGAGGCTCTCAGGCAGTGGGGCCGGATTTGTGTGGCCAGCCACTGAAGCTTTGCTTATTAAACATTTACTGGCTTAAATTTTGGTGATCTTCTGGGAATTGCTTTATTATCTCTATTGCTGTAGACCAGCGTTTCTCATCCTTGGTACTGTTTCTATCTTGGGACTGATAAGTGTGTTTTTGTCAAGGCCTGTCCTGTGCATTATAGGATATTTAGCAGCATCTCTGACCTCTGTTTACTAGATGCCAGTGATAGCCCTGCTCTGAGTTGTGACAATAAAAATGTCTCCAGACACTGTCAAGTGTGGGTTGGGGGGACCATTGTTCTATGGTTAACTTTAAAAACTCTAGAGCCCTAGAAATACCCTAGAACCATCTGGAAAGGTGAGGCCACTTTCTCAATCCAGGCAGGAGCCTACATTATCATAGTCCCTGCTAGTTCCTGTTTGTTTTCTTCTCTTATATTTATCTCTCAGCCATGGCTGGTCCTTCATGCTACACTGACTTTCTATCCTTTGTCTCCACAAAAGCCCTTCATCAAGGCATAAGTGTATGTGGCAGACACCTCTGATGTATATCACATCATAACTGCACAGAACAAAAACAAAAATTAGACTTCCAAGTTCCCCAAAAGAATCTTACCTATGGCATCAACTCCCCATCAAATATTCCTCTATGATACTCAGTCTTTTCCTTTTCTCATTCTTCAGTGCCTGTCACTAGTAAGTCAGGAAGCAATATTCCTTCCACTTGATTATGTGGACCAGTTCTGCTGTCCCTGTGATTGCACATCAAAGACTCTCACCCGTAGACTCTGCTACATAAAAATCCTCCAGGCTGTACTTTCCTCCTCTTCACCAATAGAATCTTCTAGAGAAGTGGCTCTCAAACTTGTTGGCCTCAGGACTCTTAAAATTTTTTTGAATGCCTCAATAAAATTAGCCACGTGAGTTATAACCAGTGATATTCTGGTCAATGTTTAATAGTGTTTGTTTGTTGCAGTGAGGCAGAGCCCTAATTCATGGTATTTGTGAATTTCCATCATATAAAAACTCTCATCACACTTATTTCACTCTCAAAACTTCTTAAAATTCAAAATTGACTCTCACTAGCTGACTGCAGTCCATTACTAGTTATATCTATTATTATTTACAGTGTTTGAAATTTTAAAAATCTTACAAAATCATGTAAAGTATGAAGAAATATAAAACTATATTTTCAACACAAACGTAATTTAATAAAAGTAGCAATGCTGAAAAGAGAACCATCTTCTTAATCTTTGCAAATTTAATGGCTGGATTAAGGGAAAACAATTGTATTATTTCTGTTTCTACACTTATTCCACTGCCATATGCTATTTTGGTTGAAGTAGTACCCTTATAAAAATTAGTCTCACACACAGATATGTAGTTGAAAAGGAGAGGAACATTTTAATAGTATTTTCAGATTGCAGAGTTTTTTGATACAATACCAAAAATTGACAAATGATAGTTTCTTCAAGATTCATTGCAATGCAGAATTGGAAACCACATCAATACCATATTTCTTATCCCTTAACACTAAACTTCATTGAATTATCTTGTGCTTTGAAGGAATCTTCTATGTATGCATACTTTATAGACACCTTGAAGTAGACTGTGTCCCTGAGAGGTCTTTTGACCACATTTAGAAACTGTACTCCATGGGAGAGGAGAACAATAAAAATTTATTTCTTACTGATATGAAGTCATGGCATCTTCCCCATTGGATCTCTGCTTCTTGGAAAGCAAAAATGGTTATAGTTGGTTTGGTTTTCAACTACATTTTTTTCATTTGTTTGTTTTCTGGGTATGTTTTGTTGAACAGGGAGACCTTTCATGTATGTCAGTGCTACAGACCTGGATGATCCAACCACTCCTAATGGCCAGCTTTTTTATCAAATTGTCATCCAGCTCCCCAAGATCAACGATGTTACGTACTTTCAGGTCAACAACAAAACAGGAGGAATATCACTAACCCAACAAGGTGAGTTAAAGGGTCCACATGAAACTGGGCCAGAGCAAGAGACAGGCCTGTCACTTCCAGTGACATTTCCTTTCTCCGGTGTGTCCCACAGGGGCTAAGGAACTGGATCCCGTGAAGAATCCATCCTACAATCTGGTGGTCTCAGTGAAGGACATGGGAGGCAAGAGTGAGAATTCCTTCAGTGACACTGCATCTGTGGATATTATAGTGAAGGAGAACATTTGGAAAACACCAGACCCTGTGGAGATCATAGAAAACTCAACGGATCCTAACCCGGTGAAGATCACTCAGGTAGGGCCCAAGTGGTACCTAGAACCTACCAGATAAGTAGCCTCACCTACCCTCATGTTCTTCACAGACGCATTTGTATTGTGTCACGTAATTAGAAAGCACATGAAGCAATCTCTGGCCCTAAGTCTCTGGAATTCATCATTATGAGAAGAAAACTTGGATTCAGCTGTATATTTGAACTTTCAGGAAGAATTTCTCCCACCTTCACCTTAAAAGTAGACATGAGGAACATTTGTAGCCAGTTGTCAGTGTGGGGAACACAGCTGCTTTAGCGAGGCATCTATGGTACACACATCATACACATGGCTTGAATTTAGGGTTGCAAATATTTTTAAAAACCTGCTTCTAGATCTTGGCAGGTGTGGACAGGTCTACACCCAGGGGAATCATGCTATCTGAAACTACGAGACAGAGACAGAATGAGGACAGGCCAAGGGTGAGAGAGTCATAGTGGGCAGTCTTTCCCCTCGAAGAGTACACTCCCTCGTCTCCTGTTTGTGCCTCTCCTTTTCATCCAAGTGTCCTTCCTTCTCCTCCATAGATGGTGCTCTCACAGGGAATCCTCCCACCCTAGCTCCTAGAAATCCAGCCTGGATCCTCCCAACATCTGGTCTTCTCTGGAAACCCATGAGGTTTCTTGTAAGATGAACACAGTGGGGAAGTATGAGAACCTGGATTTGGAAGCAGACAACCAAACCAAGTTCCCATTACTTTAATGACTGATAATAAACAGTATAATTGTTCTGATCCATAAATTATGATTTCTCATCCATAAAATGGAGACTTTAAGACTTCTCAGAGTTATTGTGATGCGTCATTGACATAGTATCTGTGAAAGTGAATAAAAATTAATTTTAAAAAGAACTCAGATTGTAGTTCCCTAAGATATTTAAAAACATGATGCTATTGTTGCTAAAAGGCCCTGAGTGGCTCTTCCTATTATATCTATTGTCTGATCTAAAGGAACTTTAATGAATGTTGAATTAATGAATATTATATTTAGGCAAGGAAAAGAAAAAAGAATAAAAGATTTTTTTTTGGAAATAAAGAAATGCCAGTACACATTACCATGAGGATTTCAAATTTAGATCCTGGCTTAAAGCTTTTCTGTTCATTATCCAGATTAATGTTGTAGAAATCCATAAATGTTAGAACTCATATGCTTAGTTCTTGGGACTGTCAAAGGAAAGAAATCCCGGGGACCTACACCCAATGCTGAGGCCTGGAGAAAGTACTTTGGGTGTTCTGAAACCCCTGGAGAAGAGTGACACAGCACAGCTTAGGGAATAAGACTGTGGGCTGAATTTTAGGACTTAGGATGAGCTCACTTTAGAATCAGGAACCCGAAGTGTGGACTTCGGGTAGTGCCTACATAACTGGCAAGGGACCAAGTTTCCACCTAGCCCAGAAGAATGGTTTCATCTGGAAGTTTCAGCTAACTCTAGGATCTTGGACCAAATCATTTATGTTTTTGCAGTCTGGTTTTCTTGTCTATAAAATTGAGCTGTCAGTAGCTTCTATTTCATAAGAAGTTTGAATATTAAATGAGGTAATTCATAAAAGTATTTAGAATTGTGCATGACTTTGAATATTTTCTCCATGAGTACCATTTAAAAAATGTAAAATATAAACTATTAATACTTTAGGATACCAAAAAAGCCAGGGTCTGTCCAAAATGTTAGCTGGTCTTATTATGGGGTTTATTTATTTTTTTAAAATTAGGTTTATTTAAAAATGATTCCAGGAGTTTTCAGTTACTCTTTCCCTGGAGACCATAAGAATGTTTAGGGAGGACTGTGCCTTATTTATATAGAACTTATCTTTCTTTAATCACATGGAGAAGAGTTTAAAGTGTCTCTTACTGCTCTTACTCATCTGCAGCGGTTTCAGAAGCTTCTCATACATCACAGTTTGGTCCTCAGATAATGCGAGCTACCAGGCACACTTCATTTTTTAACTCGATGTTTCATGAAGTCTTCACAATCATGCTCGTGAAAGGAAACAGCCCACAAAGTCTTTAGGGTGTGGTTGGTTCATAAAGAATGGCTTTAGAGAAGAAAAATTCCTCTGGTTTGTTTTTTTGAGCAACACAGTTTTTAAAAATGCCTTATTTTAGGTTGCAAGGGAAAAATGTCACTCAGCTACAAGAAAGCGCTGATGTCCAAAGGCGTTTCCCATCAGGACCCAGGTCTCTTGCACACCTTTATCCTTCCTCACTGTTCGCTCTGGGCCCTGCAGGTGCAGTGGAATGAGCCAGGCGCACACTATTCCTTAGCTGAAAGGGAGCAGCTTCCAAGATTCCCGTTTTCAATTGACCAGGAAGGAAATATATATGTGACTCAGCCCTTAGACCGAGAAGAAAAGGATTCGGTAAGCAAAACAGGAAGAATTTCACAGGCAGCAGGACAAAGGTCTGTATCTACTTAATGTTGAAAGCAAAATCAATTCTACTTTTTTTTTTTAATCTGTGTTCCAGACCCCACCATATTATTGGATCTCAAAGATATGACAATTTGATACTATGGCCACCAGTCTAAGCCACTGTTTCTCATTTCCCAGTTCTGAGTAAACTGAAAATAAGATGGGGCAGGGGATGATCTAGAAATAAAACATCAATTTTCTCTGAATTTTAAGGGGGGCAATGAAGGAGTCTTGTCTCATACTCTGACCTCCCTGTTGTAGTACGTTTTTTATGCAGCTGCAAAGGATGAGTATGGAAATTCACTTTCATATCCATTGAAAATTCAAGTGAAAGTTAAAGACATTAATGACAACCCACCATCATGTCCACCTGCAATGACTGTATTTGAGGTCCAGGAGAAAGAAGCATTGGGTAAGAAATGGGAGCTGGTGAAGGCTGTGTAGCTGTCCTCCATGTGTTAACTCTGTGACTCCCTGCCCCTCTCTGTTGGGTAGAAGGTGGGCGGGGAGACCTAGGCATGGTCAGTTGTTCATGTCTGGCCCAGCACCGAGATCAAATGTACCATGAGATCATATAGGTAGAATATTCTTGGTTTAAACTGTATCTGGGTTGTGTTCTTAAGTTGGAGCTTTTATAACTACTGCCCCAACTAGTTGTTATAACTTCTACTGTTATCACTTCTACACCCTTATCATTATCACTGGCACCATAACCACCCCATATTATCCTGCATACATACATAGAGGCATTTCACCGGCAAAGTTTCCCCATAAATTATCTTATTTGACCTCTACTTTAGCTTCAAAGAGATAAAATAAACACTAGCTCTCAAAGTCAGATACCTTGAAATCAGTAAACAATACTGATGGAGTTGGATTTGACCTTTGAGACTCCCTGTCTCTAGGACACTGATAGTAATGTGGCAGGCTGGTGGATAAAGTTAAGCCCCATCTGTTGTTGTGTTTTTTTTCCTACTTTAGAAAAAAATTGTGTCTCATTATAACTTTCAGTTTTGTATAGGAACAGCTACTGTAAGGACATTCTGATTGCGGGGAATCTTATGACTTTGCTGGATTTGGGGCAACCCTTGCTCATTTTAGATTTGAGCCCATTCACTAAGCTGGCTGGATTTCTTGAAGTGTTTTGGTCTATTGTGCCATGTGAGTTTCTGAGGCTTATAAGTTCAGCAGGCTTTTGTGACTATCATCTCTAGGGCTTTGCTCCCTGGTGGTAAGATCCTTGTATTCCTCGTGTACATTCTCATCGTTTTCTTTTGACTTCTTTACTCTTCTTACTACACGCCTTTGGCAAGACAGTTACTTTCCTGGTGGCCCAGTGGGTGTGCTGGGAGTGACTTTCATGCTCTATGAACACTCTTTTTCTTTGTGCTGTCAGGTGTCCTACAGAGGCTACTTATTGTCAGTATATTTTTCTGAAGTCCTTTATGTTTCATTTATTCCAATTTTTGCTTCAACAAGAAGAGTTAAACAAAAAAATACATTGGAGGGTTTGGTACATTAAAAGAAATACTATTGTCATGGTGACAACTGTGTAATAATGCAATGCATAACAATAGCCAACAAACGGCATGGTGGCTCACACCTGTAATCCCAGCACTCAGGAGGTTGAGGCAGGAGGATTGCTGTGAGTTTGAGACCAACCTGGGCTACAAAGTGAGCTCAAGGCCAGCTTGAACTGCATAGTGAGATCCTGTCTCAAAAAAGACAAAAAAAAAAAAATAGCCAACACGTGCTTGTGGTATCATCCTTTATGGCAATCAGGGATGGTCTGACGCTGGATGAAAGTGTGAAACCCTTGAAAACCTTTCTAGATAATACTTCAAGTCTATTGCATTGGGCCAAGCATATAATATGTTTGTTATCTTGCAATGTATAAAAAATTGCTCACAAACTTGGTAGCTTAAAATAACAAACATTTATTATAGTTTTGTGAGTCAAGAATCTGGGTGCCTTGCAGCTGTATGCCTCTGATTCAGATGCACATACAGTCACAGAGAGGAAGAGGAGGGGGAGGGAAGATGAACAACCAGTGAATTACATTCTCTTATTCTACTCATCAGAATCAAGTCACTAGGCTCAGCCCATGGTCAAAGGAAGAGGTCATGAAGAGTTACGAATCTTGGGAGATAAGGCATGTTGGGAACCATTTTGGAAGCTTCTCATCTCATTTGGGAAGAAAATGGTGCTAGTTTTCTGAAAGTGATGTTATTGTTGGTAGAATAAATTGTATAGGAGCTCAGTGTGCTACATTCTCACTTTTTAAAAGTGAGAATTTATTGTTAAAAAATACTTCATAAAGTCTTTAATGAACTGAAAATTCTTATAAAGCAAATAAATACATTCTGTATGTGTGGTTTAAAAGAGAGACAGGACAAATCCCCTGCACTTTAGATATTTTCTATCTAGATGACATGACTCAATATGCAGAGATGAAAACACTAACAAAATACTAGCTCACTCCTATTTTACTTATGTTCTCTTATTTAGTCTTGTATCATCCAGTATCTTGTGGGACGACTTTTTCCAAGTCTTAGTAATACCAACATTAATTCTTAAATCCTACTTTCAGGAAATTCAGCTCTCATGGCATCCCCATCTCCCTAAAATATTCCTGGATGACCCCAAGAAATGCTTTGTATGCCCTTGAATCAGCTTGGGCTGTCACTTGTTCCTTAGTGAGAGATGTGGTACTTCTTTCATGTTGGGGTCACACACATATTTTTCTGGCTCCCACTGGAGTGTGTCCCCTGATGTCAGTGGTCCTTACGGTGCCTCTGATGGTTGGAAGCCCTTAGTTGCTTTGCCCACTTGCTAAGGGAAAGCATCCAAAACAGGGCTACTCAGACACCAAAGGATTGCAGATTTCAGCAGGGCACTCTTCATTCCACCAATCACCCTTTTCATACAAAGACGTATGCATGTCACAAAAGTAACTAAGATGCAGTGGATTCAGAAACAAGCAGTGACACACTAGACACATTGTTTCTGTCATGTTGCTCAGGATGGACCCTGAACCAGGTCCTTGAGACACAACTATATTAGTCCTATTCCCCTGCAGACATACTACAGGTATTTCCTTTCCCCACTATGCCTTGCCAAAACCCGCTAAGTTTCTACCTAAGCCAGTGGAGTCAAGCTCACGGGGAGAGGCATGTAACCTAAGTCCACAATGCGATGAATTCAAGTCTTAGCTCTGGTGAGATTGTTGCTGTATGCCACGAAATCCTTAATTCCCATTTCAGGGAACAGATGATTCAGTACCTACCAGAATTCACTCAGAGCTAACAGAGCAGAGTCACCCCCTGACTTCTGGAGCTCCTGTACTGAAACAGTCACAAGGATATAGTTCTTAGGGCTGCAGCCACAGCACAAGGACAGGGAGCAGAGGGGGCCATGCCTGTTATTTGCCCTGTGTTGTCTTTAGGGTGGGATCAGTCTCTGCAGTTGTTCCATAAAGTTGGTTGGAGGCAAACCAGAGTGGGTTTCTCCTTGTTGGATTATATCCTTTACCATGTGTACTTGTGTCCTGAGACTGTCATAATGAATCATGACAGACGTGGGTCCTTAAAACAACAACAACAGCAGCAACAACAAATTAGTCTCTGTTTTGGAGGCTGAGTCTGAAATCCAGAGGCCAGAGCCTCGGGGTGGGGGTGGGGAATCCATTGCCTCTTCTGGCTCCCGTTGGCTCCTGGCAGAAGCATAATTCCAATATCTGGCCTCTTTCACATTATCTCTGCTTCTGTGTGCTTCAGCATCCCCCTTTCTTATAAGGATGTGAGAGCTCCTCTAAACCAGGGTGATTTCATTCCCATATCCTTAACTAGTTACCTGTACAATGAACCTCTTTCCAACTAAAGTTTCATAGTGAGTTTTAGGTGGCCAAAAACTTTTGAAGGGCACTTTGGCCCATATTGTAGCCCTCTCAAATTTATATTTTGAAGTCCAAACCCTCTGTGTGGGTTGAATTGTGCCACCCCTTCATGCAGTGGAGTTCTAACCCCAAGTACCTCATAATGTGGCTAGATCTGGAAATTGGATCTTTAAAGAAGGAATTAAAGTAAAATGAGGTCCTTACAGTGGGTTCTAAATCCAACATGACTGGTGTCCTCCTAATAAGAGGAAATTTGGACACAGAGAATGTGATACAAAGTCACAGGGAGAACAACATACCCAAGTAAAAGAAAAAGGCCTCAGAAGAAACCAGCCTATCAGCTCCCAGCCTCCAGAACCATGTGGAAATAAATTTCTGTTGTTTAAACTACCAGTCCAGGGCACTCTTTGATAGCTCTGGATAGTGAATGCACAGTAGTAGTTAACAAATTACACTATGGGGAGAAAAATAAATATAAAAGCCGTTGTCTGCTATATAAGATTACTTAGCGCTCTATAGGAATCTGCTTATTGAGTGAAACCAATTTAAGATAACATGGGGCCTGTAGGAATGGATTTTCTTCTTTATTTCTCCATAGGCAGCAGTATTGGGATCTTTACTGCCCATGACCTGGATGAAGCAAACACTGTTAACAGTGTCTTACGGTATAAAATTGTGCAGCAAACCCCCAAATTTCCCATGGATGGACTCTTTCTGATTGAAGAGTATCAGGGAAAGGTCCAATTAGCTAGACAGTCCTTGAAGAAGCAAGATGCTCCTCAGTACAACTTAACAGTGGAAGTATCTGACAAAGGTTGGTATCACACCTGCAGTCATGGTTACAAATAATTGTTTGTCTTCCAATTATGATGCATTGGTTTCCTCATGCCTGGATACACTCAGAACTCTGCCATCTTTGTTTTCTTTGTGAAATACATGCTTTCCAGAGTAGTAGCTCAGACAACATTATTGGTTTTTCTGGTGCTTTCAAGAAGCACAGGCCAAGAGGGGACTAAACATACATTCCCAGGGGATGCTTTCAGAAGTGGGGGGATGAACATCTGACCCTAGGGGAAGGAGAGAGGAGAAAGAGTGTCCTAGACCACCAAGGAGTCTAAGGCAAGCTCATTGTGGCTATCTGGGAGCACCCCACCTCCAAGAATGGGTCCATTTTAGCATCACCATCCTGTGCAGTAGCTGGCTTGGGACAACCCATGGAAAGGAAGCCTTGGTGAAAATCCAGTGTTGAATTTCTTCGCATAGCATGGGGAGGGCATCATCAATTAATATCCTAGTTGTCACAAGTCTGCCATGTTCTGGTGGTCACTACAGTCACAGACTAGAAAATTAATTGCATTTCCCAATTCTGGCTTTTGGACTCGAACAGACTTCTGTATGAAAGTTGAGGAGAAATGCACCTTGGGGGAAGGTCTGACTTCTGTCAGATTCTAACTGGCCTTTTGACAATATTAGGAAACATCATTCTCTACTTCTTTTATACTTCTAAATTAGCTGGTTCTTAATCTCTGTTGGGTCACAAGACCTTTTGGGAATCTGATGAAAACTTCATTCTCAAATGCACACACAATCTTAGGCAAATGTATGCAGACACACAAAAATACATTTATTCAGAGAGAGAGGCCTACTTGGGGGCACTTAGACTTCTGGGGGGTTAGGAATCTTTGAGTTAACTTAGGTTACTAAACAAGTCAGTATTTGCTATGCTAGGGAACATAGGTTACATAGGCACGGAGAGTAAAAAGCATCTTTCCACACTGTGCTTCACATTTCTCTCTCTTCTGGGGACGTTAATATATCGAGGGAATTAGATTTTAGCATACTGCCAGTGCAGAATGTTGAAATTCTCAAATTTGGCAAATATTGAGGGTCTAATGTTTGTTTTGTGTTATACTGAGGTACAGAAGTAGAAGGTGTAATTAATCATGTCTGTCCACGATGAACTGAGTTTCATATTATTAGCTGTCCACTCTTTCAGCACACAGTTACTGAACATTTACCTTGTTTGACATTCCCAGCAAGGTATTAGGGCTACATACATGGAGAAGACCCAGAGTCCATCCTCAAGGAGTGCTTGCTCTTGTAGAGAAGATAGACATATAAATTAGCAAGTTGCAGAACATACAAGGTAGCATACAAGAGAAGTGAGGGAGATGGAAGGAGAAGGCAGGTAAGACTTCTAAAAGAATTCTCACTGTGCTAAGTTTTGCAGGGTGAATATGATGAGTTGTAAAATTAGGTGGGTCTTATGGAAGAATGGAAATTCCTATGCAAAAACATTGGGATGTGAAGAAGCTTGAAGTTATAAGCTTGTAAAGTGGAAAGCAGATTACAAATTATTCATATGTGCGAGTGTAGAAAACATACTATTCTTGCACACTATTTGCACACTATAAAATATAGTTAAATATAAATGTGTATGTTGATGGATTAAGCATTCAGTTATCCACTGCAGAAAATAAGAGACCAGGGTATAATTAACATAATTTTATATAAAATCAAGGAAGGCCTGTTAAGTAGGAGGCCCATACTTGGCCCAAAGAAGGTATTTGCAGAGAAATGAGCTCATGGTTTTCAGGGTTTCAGCTCATGGTCAGGTTCAAAGGCAGAAATGTCACAGCAGAAAGGTGTAGTAGGGCAAAGCTGCTTGCTTTATGCTGGCCAGGAAGCTGAGCAGAACAGAGCCAGAGAAAAAGGGGTGAGGGACCAGATACAGACCTGAGGATCATGCCTCCACAAACCACTCAGACACATCATAAATGTCCTTTGCAAATTACCTAGGCAGCTTTCAAGTCAAGCAAGTTGTTAATTGAACTTAATTATCACATCCTGGGGTGACCCCATTATTATGTATAGATGTTCTGGGGACCAGTCACAACTTTAACCACTATCTGCTTATTTATAGAGAAATTATCATTCAATTACATCTGACATCATGTTTGGTACATTGAACAGAAGCTGTTGAGTTAGACTGCATGGGTGTATTAGGATCCCAGCAGAAAATTGGATGACCCTCTCAAAAGGGGTGACAAAAAGGAGAGGCAGGGGGATCATGAGTTTGAACCAAGTTTGGGTGACTTACTGTCTCAAACACACACACACACACACACACACACACACACACACACACACACACACACACACACACAAGGCTAGAGACGTAGCTTGGTGCAAAGCCCTGAATTCAATGCCCAGTACCTCCAAAAGCACACAAATGAGGATTTGTAAAGGCCATGGGCAGAGTCAAGGGAAACCAACAAGGATGTGTGAAGTGGAGTGTGCAGCTTTTGCTGTCTGAAGCCTGAGACAGCAAGACCTGTGCCTGTAGCCAGATAGGGAGAGGACCCCCACCACTTTCCTCCTGCCCTTCTTTTAGTCTCCTGCCAGGCTGCCCACTGGCAGAACTCGGCTCTTACCCCTGGGCCTCTGGGAAGGTTGAAGACCAGACAGGAGATGGGAAGGGCAAAAGTGGTGAATGGATTTGAATCCTGGACCAACATTAGACAGCTGTGTTACCTTGGGCAGGTTACTTCTCTATTTCTTGGATCTCTTAAATAAAGGGAAATGGAAGATGAAATAAGTAATGCAAGTATGACACTTAGTATAGTTACTGGGCCCCAGACACCATGGGTAGTTTTTATTATGATCAAAACTTTAGTTCTGTTATTCTTCACATCTTGTAGCAAGCTGACCAAGGTACTGAGACACTGAGTGGTACTTGAAGTTCTTATACCTTCGATGAGGGGAAGAGCCAGAATTCAAACTGTGGGATCCCAGAACCCATACTCTTAGCCATTGTACAATGCAGCATGTTGTGTTTCGAATGATGTCGTCCCAATAAAGAATGTGGCATTTGTTTTTTGTTCTGGCTGTCTTTCCAGACACTCCATTCTCAGTTATATCTGAGATTAATCTGTGTCTGTTACTCAGTCTCTGGACAATCAGACCTGCTGGTCAAAGCCTATGCCATTCCATGAGCTGTCTTTTTAGCGGCCCTTGGAGGAGGCTAACTGTACCACACCTCCCTTACTCAGAAGAGAGGGAAGAGGAGCACTTCAGCCTTTCCACTGTAGAGGGGAGATGTGTTTGAATAAGGAAACACAGCCCTTGGGCTGTTCAGGAAAGCTTTCTGGAAGGTTAGTTTTGCCCTGGACTTTGATGTCTGTGTAAGGTTCAGAAAAGGGAGGCTGCTTCACTCAAAAGGGCGTGGGCCTTAGCTCGGACAGACGAGGCAGGTGTAGGGGGGTGGGGAAACCTGAAAACTTCCCTTGGCCTGTCTTCATCACACACCTCCCTTTAGGTGACCTGCTTGTGAGTGCAGGAGGGAAGCAGAGAATCCTCTCCCCAGAGGGACAGCTTGTCAGTTGTGAAGTTGTGATATGGCTGTCACTTCATTTGCCAGTTTTTCCTTACAGATTTCTAATTTTAATGCATGATTTGCAGTGAAATTTTTCTGATATAACTTTGCTTTTCAGATTTCAAGACCCTCTGTGCTATAGAAGTCAATGTTATTGATATCAATGATCAGATTCCCATCTTTGAAAAATTGGATGTGAGTAGTTTTCACCATTTGTTTTTTTCTTTATTTTGTTCATATTACTCAACCCCCCTACTTCTGGGACAAAAAAAAAAGATAATCATTCAGAAAAATGCCAGACATAGCAGGTAGCTTTGGTCCATGAACCAGTAACAAACCCAAACACCATCTTCAGTGGAAACCTTCAGGGAACAATAGCATTCACTATTACAGTATTTGGAAATGTGTGTTTATAAACTTCTGCCAACAGCTCATTTATTCCAAGGACTGCTTAAAACCTACATCATCTTTGTCAAACTGAACAAATTTGTGTGACCACTTATAGTTTGTCATAGATTTTGTGTATGGCTTACTGCTAGATCTCGAGCATTTTGAGTCAAATATTTAACATTTGGATTACTGGCAACTTTAACTCATTTTGTAATTAATTGGATGAGAGGAAAGAAAAATGAGCCTCTGGTTTAAGTTGAAGACAAAATACCCTCAAGAGATTTGTAAGAATTAGACATAAGGAAAAAACAAATTTAGAACATCAAGAATGCAGATTACTGTTTTCTTGTCTTTAATACAAGCTTTAGACTTGGTGATGGCTTTCTCACTTCTTCCCTTAAAAGGGACGTCTAGCTTTATTTAGTTTGAAGGAGAGAACCCATTTGACTAGATTATTTTGTCGTGTTTCAAATCAGTGATGAGGCAGCCCCAAGCTCTCTGATGATGATCATAAATCAAAACAGAAACCAGGCTGTGACAAAGAAGGGGATTGATTTATTATGGTAAGGCTTGGAACAGTAAGAAGTGTGACTAAACATAGCTTGTATAACAGGGATGGAGGCTAAGCAAGTGTGAAATAAAGAATCCACCATTTCTCAGCCTTCATTCTCTAGGGCATTTTATCCTTACCCAGTGTCATGATCTCCTTGTATTTAGACAGAAGTTTTTAGATTGAGAGTAAGAATCCTGCTTTGGAAATCTCAGAGTTTAGAAATACAGATCGAGCTATAGCAACCAAAAGGCTGTCTTGTGTACTGCAGTGGTCCTCACCTGGGCCCAGTGACTGCTGTGACGATCACATGATCTGGAGGAGGGCTTCAGGGGAGTGGAAGTTGCTTTAGGCCAATGATTTAGGAGCACAGCTTTGGAGTTGGACACATATGCGCTCCAATATCAATTCTGTGACTCACTAGCTGTGTCTTCCTGGGTGAGTTTAACCTCACCTGCTTTGCTTCCCTGTTAAATGGAGAGGATATGCAATATAGCTATTCAGTACAGTGTTTTATTTCTTATCTTTATTGACTACAGACCAGACATGTGGGGGCCTTCCGTGCATTACTATCTCTTAATCCCCACAGCAAACAGGAAGTAGGTTCTTTTATCTCTTTTAACCAATGATTAAACTGGCACTTGCAGAAGTGAGCTCCCTTGCTTCAAGTTACTCAACTGACAAATGGCAAAGGTTAGCACTCCTACCAGCTCTTTGACTCCAAAGTTCAAGCCCTTAACCTCTATCCCTTTTTGATCTAAGAATTAACTGAAATAGTTTATGTGGAGTGCTTCTTGCATGGTAGATACATTATAGCTATTTTTTATATCATTGAACTATAATAGTTGTAGCTATTAAACATATTGTATATGGGATGGGAAGTCCTATTAGAAGGTCTCTGAGATACGTGTCCCTCTCTACCAGGGGTTTTAGTTCATGACTATGACTGACGTTAAGGTCAAATGCACCATATTCATAAGCAGATAAAATATGCTTGGTAAATATTGATGCAGACTATGATCATGTCCCTTCCAAGACAAGTGTACCTTTCGGCGATTATGCCTGATGACGGTGGACATTCTCATTGTATCCTTCCCCTGTTTCCTCCTCAGTATGGAAACCTGACTTTTTCTGAAGACACAGCTGTTGGGTCCACCATCCTAACCATCAAAGCCACAGATGCTGATGAACCGTTTACAGGGAGTTCTAAAATCCTGTACCGGATTATACAGGGGGACAAGGAAGAAAGACTGGCGATTGACACTGATCCCCATACCAATGCAGGATATGTCACAATTAAAAAGGTAAATAGCCCATTAAATGAGCTTGCCTTTTTGGTGGGTTAATTTATTTATGATTTTGCAAGGACCTATAAATTGTATTAGCAGTGACTTCTTGGGCATGGCAGTGGTCTCTTGGTGCACTCCGCCATTCCTATCCTCCTGACGGAAAGTCAGAATTCTAATCCTGGTCTGTCACCAATTAGCCAAATAACTTTTACAGTGAGATAAGACTGCCACATAAAACACAGGCTGAGTAATTTTTTGGTCTAATAGATGTTCTGTACACTAACTGAGATGTATATCAGAAGTTGTTTATCTGAAGTTCAAATGTAAGTAGGTGTTCCCTATTTTAATTTGCTAAATCTGGAAAGCTTTGTGGAGGGCAGGGGTGGGCCCAGGGCTTCACTTCCCCCTTTGCACAAGTAGGGAATTCAGGTAGATGAGCCTCTTCCTCTTTTATCTTCTAGAGTGTTCCTAAGCCCATTGGCTTTTGCTTTGTCCCTGTCTCTTTATGGACAAGGTGCCCTGGAACCAGAGTATTAATTCATAGTTAACATTTTTTTTCACAGGGTCCCACTAGCCCTTCCTCAACCCATGCTGGTCCCCCATGTATGTGAGCCTTGACTTTTTTCTCCGTAGCTGCTTCATCTGTGTTAGAGTATGTACAGGGTTTACCAGATGACTCATTTGTCATCCGGTATTATTTCAGAGTTCCAGTACCTTCCTTGGGAGAGAGTGAAACATCCCAATTAGAAGGGCTGGAGAGGGATACAGCAGTAGAGAATCTGCATGCATGGTTAACTGTGAAGGATTGCAGTACAGTGGTCTAGCGGCTGCAAAGGAAGGTCTGGAGGACCATTTTAAAGCCAGAATACAGGAAGGTGAAAGTGGAGGCTAAAAATGATGACAAAAATGGAATCATTCCAAAGAGAGTAGACAACAGCAAAGGGGATAAAAAGTGCTTGTGTGTATGACCTTGGACTATGATCACTCTGCTACTATATAGCTCTTCTGGTGCAGGTCTCCCTGGGCTTCGGCCGAGAGATCTGTGTGTGGACCAGCTCAAAGCACAGCATTCTATGTGAGTCTTTTAGAAAAGGTGCCATTACAACTTCTGTGCCTGTCTGTCTGTGTGGACAGAGGCAATGTTAGAAGTAAAAATAAGGGTGGAGTAGATTTCAGAGGGTGACCAGGCACGGTGCTGGCAGCGTATTATGCTTTTATACTGGTGGGGACAGTTTTCTCCCATTCTCTCCGAGGATCTGAGCTCTCTAGGAACAATCTTCCCACTGGACTTGCGAATTAGGGATGCAACTGTGGTGCTGTGATGTGTTTGTGTGTGTGGTGAAGGGGTGTAGAATCCACAATTTCCTTTCCACTGGCACCCTCCAGTCTTCCTTATCATTGCATTTCCAGACCCATGTGTTATGGGAACTGCATGCCAGGGTTAGAGATGGGAAATGAGGTTGAACAAACTCAGTGTTTCCTCTCTCAGAGCCGGTGAGCAGGCAGGATCTAAAGTAAACAGCCAAACAGGATCCTGGGTGAGGGGCTTTGGATTGCAGAGGACAGGGAGCTCATTCATTTGGGGTTTGAGGGTGGGGATCAGGGAAGCCAGTAAGGAGAGGACAGCCTCCAGCCAGCTCCTGGGGGAGAGGAGCCTTTCAGGTGTCAGGAAGGGCAGGCTGAGCTAATGTGGCCAGCCTCAGTTTCTCTCTTCATGGATGGATACTGCCATTTATGTGTAATTTGTGAGAAACTGATATAAACTAAGGTTAAGTCCTGGGTCCTCCAGAACAGGAAAATTGAATATAGTAGTGTACTTTCCACAATCCATAATAGACCTTTGGCGCTTTGACTTTTTTCTTTCATATTTCTGAGGTCACGAGTCCCTTTGAGAATCTGATAGAAGCTACAAGCCCTCTCTCTATACATTCATATTTGCACATGTATACAGCATTTAGATTTCAGCCCAGGGTCTAAAGGTTGAGAGCCCAGTGGGCGCAGGAGCTGCCCACTGCTCAGGCCCCAGCAGTGGGGTCTGCTGTGGACTCTGCAATGCGAAGGCCCCATAGCACCAACTCCTTTTGTGAGAGTGAAACCCTCTCTGTGCCATCACATGTTCAGTCTGAGCTTGAAAACTTCCAGAGTTGGGAACTTACTTTGTTTTTTTAAGTAACTCTATTTAACTATCTAAGTGTCTTAGATAGCTGTGCCTCATCAGTGCTTCTCATACTAAGTCAGTGTCAGTTATTTATTTATTTATCTTTTTGAGACAGGGTTTCACTATGCCATTCAGGCTGGCTTTGAACTCATAGTGCCCCTCCTGCCTCAGCCTCCTGAGTGCTGGGATTATAGGCATGCACCACCATGCCCGGCTATTGATTTTTAGATTTTCCTTCCTGGTTCCATGTGATGTGGGCTGGAAGGAGAGCAAATCTTCTGCCTTTCAGTCATCTTTGCCTACTTCTCACACCCTCCATGAGATTTTTAACAATGTTTATTTGTACACGTTTGTGACATATAATGAATGCATTCATCGCAGACAGTAGGTGCATACACATATTGCACTTTGATCCTTTTTACTTCCCTTCCTATCTCATTTCTCTTTCCTTTCATTCCTAGATCCCTAGATCCCTAGATTTCCCATCTGCAAAAGGCCTACCTTCCTGTTTAATATTGTCTTTCACTTTGTTCTTTATTTATGCTTTGGGTCTCTCATATAAAAGAAACTATGCAGTATTTAATCTTCTATGTCTGATTTATTTTACCTAGCACTGTTATCTCAAGATGCATCCATTTTCCTACAAATCACTCACATTTTTTCTTCTTTATGGCTGAGTAGTACTCCATTGTGTATAGATACCATATTTTCTTTGTCCATTCATCTTTTGACAGACAAGCTGTTTCCATGCTTTAGCTATTTCTCCATGAGTGTAATGTGTTTTATTTTTATGGTTTGTCTTCTATGGCTAATGGAAAATCATTCTTTATACAAATGCAGAAATCTTTGTAGTATAAACAATTTCCAAGCTTTCCTTTGAGAATTGTCATGAAGAAATTAACTCATTTTTTCTGAATTAAGGAAATGTCCCAGGGTTAAATAAATTTGATAATTAGTCCTCTTTTTGGAAAGTTAAAAATGTGCATTAGCACATTAAAAGTTCTGATAAGTCCTGCAGTGGGGGGGGGGGACTTTTTCACGATCCCATTATTCTGAGAAGTAGATTTTGCTTACACTGCATTAAGAACTGCTGCTCAGAGTTTTTAAAAGTGTATAGGAAACAAATCTTTTAAAGGAGCTCATCACTCCAAAATCAATTTTCCCTACTTTATTTTCCCCCACAGCCTCTTGATTTTGAAACAGCAGCTATTTCCAAAATTGTGATCCATGCAGAAAATCCCGAGCCTCTGGTATCTGGTGTCACGTACAACGCGAGTTCTTTCACCACCTTTACTCTCTTCGTGACTGATGTGAATGAAGCACCTGTGTTTTCCCAATCTGTCTTCCAAGTGGAAGTCAGGGAGGATGTGGCTGTGGGCACTAAAGTGGGCAATGTGACCGCCCGGGATCCCGAAGGTCTGGATATAAGGTACGAGAGCGCCGGCGGGGCAGGCCTGTGTGCTGTGATCTCACCAGAAGGGAGGAAGAGGGCCGGGAAGGTGGAGGAGCTGGAGGAGCTGGCCCTCCTCTCATGGGGCAGCAGGCGGTCTGAGCAGGGTCTTGTTTGGGACTCGGCTCAAGCGGGTGTTCAGACAAGTGGGAGACTGCTTGCTGCACGGCGGAGGGAGAGCTGGTGATTTCAGGGCATGGCGTCCTCCTCCTGGAGCCCAGGGAGAACTGGCGCTCTGACAGACAGCAGGAGGCCCAGGCCCAGGCAAGAGGACAGGGCAAGGGCATTCTGTGGCTGAAGGAGGCTCAGTGCCCTTGGTTCTGCTCTCCGGAGAGCTGGTCTGGGCCAGTGGGATGCATTCCACAGCCCATGCCTGGAGGGCCTGATGCTCAAGCTGGGTGGCTGAGCAAAATGGGGAAATATTTCCAGTCCTTTTCAGTTCAGTAGGATGAAAATATGCCTACATAATTATTTGAAAATATGCAATGACTGGACATTTAAAATGTGCAGTGTACTGAAGATATGTATTGATATCTGTATGATACCTATAGAATCAGGTCTCTATAGCTAATAAGGGGACAGGTAGGACTTGAACTCAGATCTTTTGCTTCTATTGTGCAACATTATCTATACAGTATATGACATAGTAAATGTTTCAGAATGGCTTAAACCAATGTTAATGACAAGTGCTTTAAGTTTCTCTAAACATATGAAAGGGGTCTTGCCCTGTCCTTTAGGGACTTTAGTCTTGAGTCTTTTTTATTGTCATGTATATTGGCCTATTGATCATGATTATAAAATATGTGACTTTATAAAGAAAGGTTTATTTAGTTCACATTTCTGGAAATTCAAGTATCACCAGATGGGGTCTAGGTGTTACTGGGCATGGTCCAAACAGGTCTCCCAAAGATGAGATGATGATTTCAGTTTACCTCACCCACAGGCTAGAAAAGAATTATGGAACATCTCAGTGAAAGCCATAGAGAGATTATCCTTGGCAGAGTTAAAGAAGTGTACACTCAGAGAACGGAGTGCAGCCTCTCAAGAGAGGGTACAGCATGATTAGGCTTCAAGGTTTCTATGAGGTCTTTGGAGTGTCCTCGATGGCTGTTGTAGGTTGTGTGTGCCTCCTGTCAGGTTACCCACTAGGTGGGCTAGGTGAGAGTGCAAACCACCTGCATGTGTTTGAGCTGCGGAGATAACACTGTCCTCTTAGTGCAGCTTCCTCGAGGGCTTTGGGAATCTGTGGTATCAGAGGAAAAGTGCACGCTCAGTTTACAGGTTGTCTTAGTTACTTTTCTTATTGCTGAGACAAAATACCCAATACCCAAAGTTAAAGGAGGAAAAGTTTATTTGGCTCACACTTCATAGAGGCTTCAGTCCATAGTCAGCTGGTACCAAGGCAGGAGGCACGGCAGAGGAGCATCACAGAGGTCCATGGACAAAGAAGGGCAGGCAGAAGGCAGCTAGCAAGCAATGATCTGTAATTCTGTCTCATATCTTATCCAGACTACCTGCTTTAGGGCAGAGAGCACTTACTCCCAGAGTGGGCACCTTTAATCCTACCCAGAACTATGCCGAACCAATCACTGGACTAATTTAGTAATTATACACCCTTGATCCTAGCATCACATGTGCTAGATCCAGCCACTTCTGATCACCTGTGACTACATGAGGCTGTGGTTGGGTGGTAACTAGACACATTACAACACAAGTGAAAAGCACAGGCCCAATTTACAAGCTTGCTGCATTTTGGGGACCCAGAGATTTTTTGGAGGGCTTTTCCTAGAAGGGAGAAAGGTATTGTCACCTGGGGTAACTTTGATTGTGTTCTGAAGCTGTAGTGTCCTTAAAAGTACAGTTTAGAAATTATTTTCTGTGTCTCCTTCCTACCTAATTTTATGGTTTCCTACCTCATGAGGTCATGGCAACAGCACTAACGTAAGGACACCTCCCTCTTAGCCCCGTCTCCCAGCATGGCTATACTGAGATCCCTGGAGCACCAAACTCAGCTAATCCACACTGTAGCAAGGAGCAGTTATCACGTTCTGTTTTATGCTCTAACTACTCTAGTTCCAGAAAGATAAGAAAAGAACACTGGACTGGTTGGGCTTTATACTGTTTATGTGGATACTATCCTATATACCAAAGTGATAATTTATGTTGGGATATAAACATCTCTAAGTTCTACAGCCAGTTGTTGTCTAACATGCTTATATTCTACTTCATGCAAATAAAGGAGGTAAAAACAACTATAAAAAATTATTGGTCAAAGATACGTGAATGCAAATTTTTTTTTTATTTTAAACAGGATAAAACCAAGGAAAATAAAACAATAAAACCAATCAAAATAAAGAAGTGTAAGTGGTATAAGACTTCAAAACCTTACAAAATCAGCAATAGTTACCATAATGCCTTTTGTTGTCTTCAAAATAGCTGCAGATACTTTTGGACATAGTAAAAAACAGAACAGAATAGAGTAGAAAAAATAAAAATAAAACAATGAATGAAATAAAGGACGTCAAAATAAGCTAATAGTAAGTCCAAAATAGCTACCATTATGTCTTGGTATCTTTTAAATGGCTGCTCATGCCATCAGATTTAACATAATGAAGCAAAACAAAAGAGAATAAAACCCAACCCAAGAAAACAATGAAAATAATATGGTTTCCAGGTGAGGATCACCTCCTTGTGAGGGCTGGTTCTCTCCCCTCACAGTCTATGAGTGGCACTGACTCATGGAGAGAAGTTTGGGTGTGGCTATCCTCGCTTCGGCAGTGGCCTGTGTATGGTGCTGGTTTCCAGGCTGGTTTCCAATAAGGCCTCCTTATGAGGCCTGGTTCTCTCCCACTGTAGTCTGCAAATGGCACTCCCAAATTTTAATTTGTAAGTGGACAAAATGCATTTCAGGACATTTCTCTGATCGATGAAGGAAAAGATGTAATACATACATCTGTAAGCTTCACATAGCAGATAAGATTGGAAAGAGAGGTTGCGAAGAGGCCTCCTGTAGACACAGCTCTGAAAGACCAATCAGAAAAAGTATCTCAGAAATGAAGCATGGCCAGTAAGTCCAGATGCATGTCAGTTAAGAATTCAGGGTGACATCACAGTTTTGGCTTGAATAGTTTAATTCTCCAGCTTTACATCTTTAGAATGAATCAGCAGATATTATGCATTGTTTCACTGAGGTATCCAGAGCCCAAATGCTACTCACTGCATCCAGTGTAGTCCCAACCGTCACCATCTCTGTTCTGGATGGATCCTGCCATCCCCTATGTGGCCCTGAGTTGATTCACCACGCTGCAGTTAAAGCGAGTCTTTGTAAAAGCAAATCAGACCATCCAACTCCACTTCTAAAGCCTCCTGAAGGCATGTTCCTCTTTCAGGGTAAAGGACCAAGCACAAAGGATTTTTTTTTTTTTTGTCTGACACTGCTACATAGTGCTTGGCATGTGCTATATACTGAAAATGACAACTGAGAAAAATTGGTTTAACTAAATTAGCATAATCTCAATCGTTTTTATTTCTAGACATGTAACTTGTTTCCCATATTTATCTCAAAAAATATTTTGAGTGTATGTAAGCATGTAATATTTAACTTCTATTACCATTTACTTAGGTAAAATTTCCCAGAGTGGAAATATTGAGTCTAAAGATATGGACATCTTTCTGGCCATAATGGAGTGCTTCCCAAAGGGCCATGTCTGGGATCCCTTACTGCTTACCACCAGCCCTGGCTGCCTCTTCCCTCTCAGGGTCTGGTTCCTCAAGTCTCTGTTGCTGCGCCTTTTGCCGTCCGCCGCTTCTCAGGTGGATCCCAACACCACTGAAGTGTGTGACTCCTCTGCACACACCGAGCTGTTCCTTGGCCTCTCTGCTCTAGCTTGTGCACTCCTTCTGCTTAAAGTCCCTCAATGCTTGCATTAACACTTCTTCAGCAAGACATCTCTGATTCCTATTAATGTTTTGAGGATCCTGGAGGGCCTGACCTATGTATTTACCATACTTTTATTGGCATTATCTGAATATGTCTGTGTCTTTTCAGGCCTGAGGGCCCGTCTGTGTAAGCCCTTTGCAGGACCTGCTGCCTTGTGCTATTAAGCACTCCACTCATGTTTGTTGAATGAGGGATTCACTAAGCCACCATGATCTGTGATTATCCACCTGTCTTACCTAATGTCTATCTCTGGGCATTTAGGTTTTCTTAGAGGGGGAGGTATGCTGAGAGGTTTTTAAATATATTTCAAGACGGCCTTAATTTGGATTCTTTGATGGCCTGGAAAATTTAACTTTTCTCGTAGAGTTTGTGACTCTACCCTTCCAATAAAAAAGCATAAATGCTACATTGTAATGATGAACAGGTTCTTTGGAAGACAGAGGATGTGAAAATAAAAATTTACCATGAAATAATGATCTTTTAAATATGAAATAATATACAAATGTGATGTGAAAACTCTGTTTTGTTTTCATATAAAATATACTTTCTTCTGTTTTCATGAAGATATTCCCTGAGAGGTGATAGAAGAGGTTGGCTGAAAATTGACCCCACCACTGGTGAGATCTTTAGCATGGCTCCCCTGGACAGGGAAACCGAACGTGTGTATCAGGTACAAGCGGTGGTCACTGAAGTAGGTGAGCAGAAATCATGGAACACGGGTTATTGATGGGCACACTGGTGGAAACAAGGGTGGGTGAGGAACTTGAGGTCAAAATGCCAGAGTGGAACAACTTTAAAGTAGGAACATGGGAAGGGTACACAAGTGTGGGGCAGTGTCTACCCTTCTTGGTTTTGTGAATGATGAGAACTACCTGTGGTCCTGAGCTGGGTTGTTTCTGAGCACTGTGGTCCCTGGAGGCTGGCCAGGTTTCAGGGGTGCCATTTGCTCTGTGTTTTGGGAAGCTCCTGCCTTTTCCAGGATCTTCCAGTGCCCCTACCTATACCACCTCCCTCCCGCAGCATGGTCTTGGGTTTTCCTGGGAGCAAGGTCAAACCAGTGCCCAGTTATAGCCTCTCCCCACCCTCCCTTGCTCCTGGAGCCTCACATTGCAGCCCTGTCAGTTCTATCCTTTTGGAAGCTGAAAAGTTTTATGCAGAGTTCTCCACCTTGATATGTGTCGGAATCACCTGGAGAGCTTGCTCACTGGTGATCCCAGGAGCATATGCATGGAGATTCTGATTCGGTAGGTTTTCAGGGACTTAGGCATCTGGGTTTAGATGAAATAGGGTAAACTTTGGAAAGAAAAGACTTACACAGGTAAACCCAGGATGTCTGAATAATCCTTGCATAATCTTTGTATCCTATGTAATTCAGTTGTGATGAAATATGTCATCAATTGGCTCTGAATGTGGAGTTGCAGGGAATTTTTCAAATTAAAATAAGCTCATAGGAATTGTATTCTTACCAGTGATAAGGCTGCTAATTAAAACATTGAGTTCTTTGCATTTAAATAGAGTTTTCCAACCCACAGTAGGTATCTGTTGATCTTAAGCAGATCAGAGGCTCTAATTAGCTGGTAAATATATTTCTGGTTTATCAAGGGGGGAAAAAAACATTGAACAAATTACTAAATAAATATATGTATTTTTAGACCAATAAAAAACAACTTTCAAAATTTGAAGACCAAAATTGGAGGCTAGAATGGGGCACAGAAAAGGAAATCAAAAATGGTTCCCATATGTGAAAAGATTAAGAAAAACAAAGCTACCACAGTCAAGTTAAGCCAAAATAGGCTGAAATACAGAACTTTAGTGCCAATTTCAGAACAGCAGTGTAAGCGGATGGACCTGCTAAGATGGGTCTGGGACAGCCCATGTCACTGCCTCCACTCGAATGTATTCTGCTCTCACATTGTGTACACTTAACTCTTGATTTAAAGACTCCCACTTAATCAGCAGGACGGTCCTGGCTCAGCCTCCATGCTGTATGTACCCTGTGTCATTCCATAGGGGTTAACACTTTTCTGTGGACACATTCAAAGCACTTCCCACATTTGAGAAATTTCATGAATCAAGGCCGCTGTCTAAATGCAGGTCCATTTTTAGTTGTCGGCCCTGAAATAATGTAAACAGACCAAATGACTTCAAGAACACCAGTGGATTTTCTCCTTTTGTTTAGAGTAGTCAGGGATGTGCAAGACAGTTGGGAAAGAAAGCAGAGTTGATGGGAACTGAAATAGAAAGAGCGTTTGACACTGGGGAGAAGATAGTCTGTGTTTGCATTGCACTGAGAGCCTGTACCACGCACACAGTGTGACAACTTACTGGTCATACAGCGCTGTGATGGATGTTCTGTTACTGAACAAAATTTGTGAAGAAAGAAACCAAAGCACAGAGCAGTTAAGTAACTTGCCCAAGATCACACTACGAGGTTCTTCCCACAATAGCATAATGTGCAGCCCTTTATTGTTTCTAGAATTTTCAGTTATATATGGGATCCTCACCAAGCCACGTTTTTCAGCTAGAGAAAGGTGGTCTGGGCTGTCATTTGGAAGGCAGTAGTAAGGTGTGCTGAGGGTGTGGGCATTAGCCAGACCTCATGGCATGGAAACCTATTTCTCCCTGTTGTGTGACCTTGGTAAATCATGCAACTTTTCCGAGCTCCAGTCTTATCTGTAAATGTGTGGCAGCAGTTTTGAAGCAATAATATATAGATCTCTGTTAGTATTCTCATTAAGACTTTAGGGATAAAATGAGGTCTTTGATCCTAAAAACTTCTACTATCTCAATAGATGTAAGGGCTTATATATTGAAATTGTTTTTAAAGAAAAATATTCTTTCATATTAAGAGGACAGCAAACATGCCGACACCATGTTTCAATCATTCTGTTTCTCAGGTGGCTCCTTCCTGAGTTCCACGTCATTTTTATACCTGACCCTCCAGGATGTGAATGACAACGCCCCACGGCTGGCCAGGGACTACACGGGTTTGTTCTTCTGCCACCCCCTCAAGACCCCAGGAAGTCTGGTGTTTGAGGCCACAGATGACGATCAGCAGACATTTCGGGGTTTCCACTTTACATTTGCCCTTGGCAGTGAAAGCTTACAGAACGACTGGGAAGTTTCCAAAATCAATGGTGTGTTGTCAAAAGTACATCCAGAGAAATACTGATGGTTGATGAAGTTAGGCTTTATTTATCTAAGCGGTGGGGTGGTTTGTGTTGCAGAACTCAGCACTGGGCTTTCTTCCGTGCTCCAGGAAACTTATATGAAGTCTCCAAAGGGGACAAAGCCCCCAGCTGTGGAGAGAGAAAAGATAGTTACCACACAGGGTTTGCTTCAGTGATGGAGAGAGAGCTGGCAATTTGAGCATCCTGTGCAAAATTTCCAGTGGTGGCTGGAAAACAGATTTCACAAGTCTTAAAACTTTATTCAGATACATTACACATTTGCAGTTTACAAGTGTATAAGGATTGGTATATGGAAAAATCACAGAAATCATCAGTACAATCATGTTAATATTTCACCATGCCTACAATTTTTTTCTTATTGTACCTCCCTTCTCTTCAAGCAACCACTGACCTGTTTTCTGATACTATTGGTTAGTTTTTATTTTCAGTAGTGTTATGTAAATGGAATATGATATCCACACTCTCTTTTCTGGGTTCTTCCACTTAGCATAATTATTCTGAGGCATGTTATATGTACCAATACTCCATTCCTTATGACTGAGTCCCAATCTATTACCACTTGCCTGGCGATCATGGTATTTATGTGTTCACAAGTTTTTCTATTACATATAAAACTGCTCTAGACATTTGTGAATGGGTATTTTGTAGGGGTAGACTGTTTTCCTTTTTCCATGGTTAAACATGAAGGAGTGTAATGGGCAGGTTGTATGACAAGTGTATGGACAAATTTTTAAGAAAATGTAAAATTACTTCCCCCAATTTTTTAACAACATTGTACATTCCCACAGGTATGAGCTTCAGTTGCTCTGCATTCCCTCAACACTGGCTATTAATAGTTTAAGTTTATTCCTTCAAGTGTGAACAGTAGTATCTTATAGTTTTAATTTGTATTTCCCTCAAGACTAATGTGTTAAGTAAGCATCTTCTCATGTGCCAGTTGCCATCCACACACCTCTGCCGGTGAAGTGTCTAGTTAGATATTGTTCCCTTTAAAAAACCGAACTGTTTAGCTTCTATTGTTGTAAGCATTTAAAATACATACTTTGTCCAGTATACCTTTTGTAAATACTTTCTCCTAGGAAATTCTATTTTCATTTTTTAGTTGTATCCTTTAAGAAGCAATTTTTTAAAAAAAATTGTTAAAATCCAACTTGATTTTGTATAATCTGATTTTTAAAAAATGTTTAAAATTTTTTTGGCCGAATTCAAAGTCACTAAAAGTTTTTGCTGTTTTTTTTTTCTTCCCCCAAATTTTATAGATTTAGTTTTTACATTAGTTCTGTAATTCAAGTTAAGTTTTGTATAGGGTGTATGGTAAAGATCAAGGTTGATTTTTAAAAATATGGCTAATTTTTCTCATGCCATTTATTTAAAGCATTATCCTTTTCACATTGTCTTGGCAACTTTGGCAAAAATCAAGTGACCTTATATGTGAATCTCTGAACTTTTCTATTCCATTGATCTATGTCTAACTTCCTATCAATACTACATTGCTTTGATTACTGCAGTTTTGTAAGACTTGGGATTTGGTAGTATGATTTTTCCTTTTTTCAATTTTTTTAATCACTCCTAGGTGTCTTGCATTTCCATATTTCAGAGTATAGCTTGTTTCTTTTCTTTTGCTTCTTTTCTTTTCTTTTTTTTTTTTTTTTGTGGTACCGGGGGTCGAACTCACAGCCTCCTACTTGCTAGGCAGGTGTTTATGCCACTGAGCTAAATCCCTGGCTAGCTTGTTCATTTCTATCAAAAGAAGCCTTCTGAGATTGTGAATGGATGGTGCTGAATCTATGTGAGATTTGGGGGTCTTCTAAACATGAAATGAGCATGAACATTGTGTGTGTGTGTCTCTGCCTTACTTTCTCTCAGCAACCTATTTTTGCAAAGTTTTGCTTAAGCATTTCATATTTTGATGCTCTTTTAACAGGTCTTTTAAAGACTTATATTTCCAAATATTTCTGGCATATAAGGATATAATTCATGATTTGGGGATATTGATTTTATATCCTACAACCTTGCTGTCTTCACTTCCTAATTCTTGTATTTTTGGATTCTATGGGTTTTCTACATTGACAATCATGGTGTCCGTAAAAAACGACAGTTTTGCTGCTTCCTTTCCAATGTACTTGCTCGTTTATTCCATAGAGGTAGGGAGAGCAGCAATAGAGACCTTACTAATTCCTGCTGTTAGGGAGAAGGCATTCAGCTTTTCACCATGAATGAGGACAGCCTTCTTATAGATCATCTTACTTACTATGCTGAGGACTATAATTTCTATTCCTAATTTGCTGAGTTTTTTTCCTTTTAAATCAGAAATGGATGTTAAAAGTGCTTTTGCTGTGTTTATGAGATAATTGTATGGTTATATTTTTTTTGGTCTGTTAATTGGTAAATTATATTGGTTCCATAGAATTTTTTTTTTTTTGTACCCGGGATTGAACTCACGACCTTGCGCTTGCAAGGCAGGTGCTTATGCCGCTGTGCTAAATCCCTGACCTGGTTCCATAGAATCTTAAGGGCTACTTGATGATGAAATATTATCATTGTTACATATTATTGTTAAAATTCCAAGATTTTTTTTACATGTATATTGTTAAGAGATGCTGGCCTGTATTTTTCTTATGTCTTTATCTGATTTTGGTATGAGTAATACTGGCTTTATAATATGAGTTAAGAAATGCTCTACCTCATCAATTACCTGAATATGTATAAAATTGGTATATTTCTTTTTTATGCTTTTTTTTTTTAATTTAAAGAGAAACAAAAGCGTGTAAAGGGTAGAGATAATACAGAATTTCCAAAAAAAGATAAACAAGAAGAAATCACTAGTTAATAAATTACATATTGTCCTCTTAGAAATAGTTGTTCAAGTTACAAAATTAAAGCATACATAGTAGATAGTCAAACAGAGAGAGTGTAAACAGCTACGCATGCATGAATCTACATGTGTTTCTATCCTTTCTGTATTAGAGGGAAAAACAAAACTTAGCAAGACAAAACAAAACAAATTCCTATAAAAACATGAAACCAAAAAGTTGTATAAAACCACAGTACAAGGTGATCTACAATGATTGCTGTGTTGTTTCTTATTATCTTTAATAGAATGTCTATATCATCAGGCATAATTGAATATAGCAGTAAATAACAATATTAGTAAAATAAAACATTGTAGACAGTATAAAACTTCAAAGGCAGGTAATAATCAAACCAGAGTGGATATTCTAATGGATCTTGTCATCTTAAGTGCAGTTGTCTATACTCTCAGACTTGATACTATCAATCATAACAGTTTTGAATAAAATCTATCAATACAAAACAGCAATCTAACAGACCAGATTCGATTACGATCAGTCATGGTAAAACAGTGTAGGTTTTACAGAGCTTTAGATTAAGTTAATAGGAAATTAAGGATGATTACCATACTATATCCTGTTATTTTTGGGATTGCTGTCTATGCCCTCAAATCTAGTACAGGTAGAATGACTGGAACAGAATATAATACATCTAAGCAGAGTAGTGTGAGTAATGTGGGTTTTAAATCCTGGTGCATTATTAACAATATAGTGTACCAAGGCCATCTATGTTAGAGATTCTAGTTATCCTTCTCTGCCTTATTTCTGCTATGCTATTTTTCTGCCTTTGTTTGTCTAGTTTTCTTCTTCATTCTACTGCCTGCTCCACTCATTGATGCCTTTCTGCCACTGTTCTTAAATTCCTGGTAATTTTTTTTTCTCTCTAGAATATCCTTCAGTATTCTCTGTTGGATTGGTGGTCACAAACTCACCCAGTTCCTCTTTGTCATGGAAGCATCTTGTTTCTCCATTAATTTCTAGTGACAGTTTTGCAGGATACATCAATCTGGGCTGGAGGTTATTTTCGTTCAGGACTTGGAATACTTTGCTCCAAGCTTTTCTTGATCTGATGGTCTGTGTTGAGAAGTCAGCTGTGATTCTGATGGGCTTACCTTTATAGGTAATCTGTTTCTTTTCTCTGATGGCTTTTAATATTCTGTTTTTATATTGAATTTCTGGTATCTTGATTATTATGTCTGGGTATAGATCTATTTTGGTTGTAGGTGTCTGGAGTTCTGCATGCCTCACATAACTGAATGTCATTTTCTTTTCCCATGCTTGGGAAGTTTTCCTTAATTATTTTTGTGAATAGCCTTTGTAATTCACCTGTATGTATTCCTGCTTCTTCATTCACATTTCTTATTGTTAAATCGTAGATTCTCTTGTCATCTTCTAGCCTTTGTATTGTTACTGCCTGTTTCCTTGTTATTTTTAACAGATCTTTCCTTTCATGATCACATATTGCAAACTTGTCTTCAAGTTTTGATAGTCTATCCTTAGTTTCTTTTAAGGCATTTTGCCAGCTTTCAATGGAGTTTTTAATTTCCTGGTAGTCTCTTTGAATCTGCTTCATGTATTCTATATTTTCTTTATATTCTTTATTGAATGTTTCTCTCCTTTTTTTGTATGCCTCCCTTCTTCCATCTGTATTTTCCTGAGAGATGCTTCCTGAGAGCATTTCTTTTATTACTCTACTCATATCTTGCTTTACCTGATTTAATATTTCAGTTTTGAGCTTGTCTACAAGGTCCCAAAGATATCTCTTAATGTCCATTGAAGCCATGTCTGATGTTGTGTGTTTGTGGCCCTCAGTCTCTCTTGTTTTTCCCTCTCCTGGATCAGTGCTCTCAGGCTTCTGGGCTGGGGTCCTCCTCCTACTTCTCTCTCCTGTCATGGCCTTGGCTTCCTCCACACAGGTTACAGTGCAGGTCTCAGCCCCTGTCCCTGTTGGCCACGTTTCCTCTGAAACACACTGGCGAGGGACCTCCACCCTCTCCTGACTGCTCTTGTCACTGAGATGTAAGCAGCAGCTGTGTATTCCTGCCTTTCCCCACCAGGCAAGCCAAACTTCAGGTGCCTTCACCTGGTTAGTGTGTGCTAGGTGCAGGGAATTGATTTGGGACAGCTCAATGGGTCTTGACCAGGAGCACGGCCCAGTCCAAGAAAATCCTACGAATCTGCTCTGGGAAGGGAGCAATCAACTGAAGTCACTGTCACTCCCAGTTCAGGCTCCTCCTGCCTGATTCCAACATGTCGCCCATTTGGTCGCACCCTTCCTGTGTGGGGGGGTCTCATTCCCAGCACTGACCATGGATTAATGAAGGTCCCTTCGCTGGCTCTGCTCTCCATTGGGTTCACCAATCCCTGACTTCAGCGCTGCTGTGATTCCTGTGAGTAGCGGCAGGAACGAGTTTGGGTGGCTCTACTGGCCAGCACGGATTCAAGCTGGCACAAATTCAGGCCGCCGTAAACTTAGCAGGTTACTGCAAAAATGCTATGTCCCATAATTTATAGCTGTTTCAGTTGTAGTCCCGGCGTATTTGACGAGCTTTTTTACATTTTAATTTCTTTCTGTGTCAAGAGGATCCATCTCCCTCTGTCTGGGTCTCTCCATGGTGTTTTATTCTGGCACATGAATTGTTTCTCCAGGGAGGCTCTGTATTTTGTTGCTCACTGATCAGCCATCTTAACTTCTGTCTCCCATATTTCTTTTTTAAAGTTTGAGAGAATTTATCAGTGAAGCCATTGGAATTTTAAGGGTTTTTGTGTGTGTGTGTGTCAGAAGTTTTAACTATAATTTCTTTATAGATCTTCAAGTTAGTTGAGCTTGTATCTTTCAAATAATTCACCATTCTATTGGCATGCAGTTAGTCATATTTTATTCTCTTAACATCTGCAGACATGGAGTGCTATCACTGAATTTTGTATTGGTAAATTATACTTCCTTACTTCTGATAAACATGGCTGGAATTCATTAATTTTATTGATATTCTTAAAGAACTAGCTTTTGGTTTCATTGCTTTACTGCTTGCATTTTGTTGACCAAGTTTGTTTCTTTTATCTTGTTTTCATTTGTCCTTTTCTCATTTTTAGTAGGGTAGACACTTTGAGACCTAATTTCTTTATGAACATAAGCATTTTGGTATAAAAATTTATTTCTTAGAATTACTTGGCTTCATTCCATAAAGTTTGACATTATGCTTTCATAATTAACTTTCCTTTATATTTCTTCTGTGATGTATGAATTATTTAAAAGTGTTAGTTTCCAAATATTTGGGGAATATTTCCTTTGTCTGTCTTATTTCTAATTCTATTGTGACCAGAGAATATGGCTGAACTACATTTAAATTCATTGAGACATTTCTTTTGGACTTTAAAGATATTCTGTGTTCTTATTTGCATTGTTTCTTCCATCATTTCTTTGTTTCCTTAGAAGTAATGTCCCCCCCACAAGATGCTTTTAAAATAAGTTTAAGTAACTTGATTATCTGCCATGGTGTAATTTTGCTTAAAGTTTTATTCATTTTCTTGAATCTGAGAGTTCAGAGTTTTTATCATACTTGCAAAAATGTTTAGTTCTTATTTCGAATACTTTTTTCTCTTTCTTTCCTTTCAGGGATTCAGTTACACATAATTAGGTCATCTGAAGTCCTCTTAAACCTCATTGATTTGTTTTCTTATCATTTTTTCTCTTATTGTTGATAGTTTCTATGTCTTTAAATTCATGGCTTTTTTTGTCTTTTGTTATTTTGCCATTAATCCCATCTAGTAATTTTTTCATATAAAATTTTATCATTTTCATCTCTGTATGTTAATTGAGGTCTTCATGTCTTCCATGTCTGTACTTAGCACACTAAATCTTTCTTCTAGGTTCCTGAACATATAGAGTATAACTACACTATTTTCTTGTGTTTGACAACTGTTAATGTCACTTCTGAATAGGTTTCAATTGGTTGATTTTTCTTTTTCTTACATGTCTATTTTTTAATTAAATGATAGACGTTTGGAATGCCACATCTTTTTGTGTCCCCATAAATATTGTTGAAATATTTTTGAGCCTTTTTCTCCCCATTTATTTATTTGGTACTGGATTGAACTCAGGACCTTGTGCTTGCCAAGCAGGCACTTGTGCTGCTGAGCTAAACCCCCAGCCCCTAGAGCCTTATTCTGAAATGCAGTTAAATTACTTAGAAATATTTTGATGCTTTCACTGTTTTTAAATTTGATCACGCAAGGCCAGGGTAACATTTATTTTAGGGCTAATTTTTCCTAACTATTGGGCCAAAAGCCCGTTTGTGATCTGTGCCTGATGCCCCCATGAACTTTGAGGTGTTCCACTCTGAGTTCTATGACAGGAATAGTTCCTGGCCCTTTGTGAACACCAAAGATTTTTCTGCTTAACTGCTCATGTAGATTGTTCTTTTCCCATGCCTGGGTAAGTCCCTTATGTACATGCTCTGCCCTGCACTCGGCTAACAACTTGGCAGATCTGCACAGTGTCTGTGTGAGCTCTCTCCCTGCTTCTCTGCTTTCTGATCTCTGGCTGTCTTGACCTCTTCGTATTCTAGCTCCGATGCCTCAACTTGGGCCCTGCACTGAGACCTAGACATTCTGTGTAGTAGGAACTCACATCTTTTGTCTTATTTCAGAGATTACTGTCCTTTATTTAATGTTCAGTGTCTTCAAAGCCATAATTTCATGTCTTTCTCTCTTCTTTCAGTTGGTTTTGATGGGATGATAAATCTGATCTTTCTAGGAGTACAGATATAAGCCATAACTTTTAGGTTTGAAAATCTTCCCCCAAATTCTGGAAAATTTCTAGGCATACACACTTTTGGGATGGTATCAGAAGAATGAGTTACAATAAGATCAAAAATATTTCAGAAATTGAGATTTAGGGCAGTGCTTTATAGTGTTCCCAAGTGCAAGAAGGCTGTGATGTGCCTTACAGAGAAAATAATATTAGATCAGCTGTCTTCAGGTAGGTGTTCTAGGGCTGCTGACTCTGGGATCAGAATTAACAGTATCCACCAAATAAGGCAGTTAAATAAGGCATCTTTAAAGAGAAACACACAGGAAACAAGCTTATGTATCCACCACAATTTTGTGCCTGATAAGAATAACCCTGTATTTCCCATAGAAACAAAGGTTTAGTATTTACTAATTCAGTATTTGGGGCAAAGTTATAAACAACTTCTGGGAATAGTTAGAACTGAATTTAGTATTTAGTATTCATTTCCACCAAGATATCACAAATTGAGAGTTTAGTCCTTATTTACAATAGAGGAGTTACACATGGAAGGATGCAGGTGATATTTTGAGTAATTTAACATGTGTAACCCTTTCCCAGTCAGCCTGAACACAAAGATAAGTTTTATTTCTGCTGATCCAGGAGTCTGAATTTGTGTTTTTGTGTCATTAATGCTTTCCATGTTCTGCCAGGTTCTTTTGCTAGACTTTCCACCAAGCATACAGACTTTGAGGAGAGAGTTTATACAATCCCAATCCGCATCAATGATGAAGGTCGGCCACCCCTGGAAGGGACAGTCCATTTACCAGGTAGGTATTTTACTACAGGTAACTTAGGTTAGTATCTGTCACTCAAGAAGTTTTAGAGAATTCCTATTTTGATATGGGATTCTGCAACTATTCACCTGAAAATCGATCTTACTAAATGCTCTTCTGTTTTTTAGTTACCTTTTGCACCTGCGTGGAAGGAAGTTGTTTCCGGCCAACAGGTAGACAAGATGGAATACCCACTGTAGGTATGGCAGTTGGCATACTCCTGACCACTCTCCTAATCATCGGTGAGTATAACTTCTTGACTTTGAGAATTCCTATCTCTGGCTTCAGAAATATGAGCTCATGTCAGGACCTGTCAGGGTTGGTATGGTGGCTGCTCACATAGTGACCAAGGCATTAGTCATGCACACAGATCACCAGCCCACTATACCACAATCACTAGTCCACTTCACCAAAGAACCACCCTCTATCTAGCATTACCTTAGAAGCTTTTTGTTAGTCACCTTTTTTTTTACTGTAATGAATACTTGTGATAAACAATTTACAGTGTTTGTTTTGGCTCATGGTTTCAGAGGGTCTGGTCCATTTTCTTTTGGGCATACAAGCAAGCAGCACGTGGCAAAACAAAGCCATTTATCTGATGGCTGGGAGTATACAAGAGAGGATGCTATTTCCTTTTAAGTATTCTTGATTATTGTAGTTAAGCATTCTTTGGATCTTTTTTTTTTCTTGCATGGTTGAAACTGTTACATTAGACTCTGATTCATGGGTTGAAATGGGATCTCTTTTTATACCCTTTGGTTCAAAATCAGGATGGGAGGGCCTTTGTGACATGGCTGCTACACATCCTAAATGCATGGCGATGTCACTCCTCCCTGAGAACCACTGTTTATTGCACATCTTTCATATAATTCAACTGGTTATTTAAGTTTCCGTTCATTCACTATGCTCTCTTCTATAACTTGTATCCTTTTATCCAACAAACCTTGAAAGAAATTTTGAGTTTATATATCAAGTAGCTATTTTTTTAACATACTCATTTAACCTCATAAAGAATGGATGGGTGTGGGGATATATAGAGGTAGAACTAATAGGATCTTACAGTTTCCTACTCTTTTCAAAATAAGTTTGTGATTATTAAAAGATTTTTAAAGGTCTTTTGGGCAACCAGTTCTTTGTGATGATTCCTCCTGTGATCTTACTGATAAGTTCAACTCCACTTTTCACAGTGGGCTTTGGTAACACATATTTAGTGCTAGGAGTCAATGTAATTTTGATAGGAGAAATCAGAACTCAGGCAGTCTACTCAGGGTCACTCAACAGTGTGTGTAGCTAAAACTACAAGGAAGCAGTCAAAGAAGATGTAGATTTGGGGCACACACAATGAAAGTAGGCATTAGGCAGGTAAATAGATCAGAACTGCTCCCTGGTGGTTCTGATTGGGCTGTTCTGGGAGGAGAGGAGAATCAATATTTGAATACATACGAAGTTCAGGAACTTAGTCAGTGTTTATATAGTCAATGGGTATAGGACATTAGATCTTAAATTCCATGGCAGAGGTGCAGTGATGGCCACAAGATTAGGAATGACTTAGGACTTGATACATACCAACTGATAAGAAGTGATAAGCTTACTTCTTCAAGAAAGCCAATATCTAGATCCCTTAACTCACTAGCACAACAAAACTTTGTTGAACCACACACAAAAACAAAGTTATGAGTCATTTTGTCCTAGCATGATACTACTATATAAGGAACTAACAATACATTTGAAGAGTCCATTTATTTGACACTGAGTTTTCTCTTTCAGGTATAATTTTAGCAGTTGTGTTTATTCGCATCAAGAATAATAAAGCCAGTGATAAAGTGGGAAATGCTCAGGCATCTGAAGTCAAACCCCTGAGAAGCTGAATTTCAGAAGGAATGTTTGTGTTTATATTCCATTAAGTGCTATTTCAATGACACAACTGTTTAATCTCATAATGTTAGTTTTCATCCAACATGTGTGCTATAATTTTTTACAGATATTCCCTCTTGCCCTTTAATATTTTACTCTCAGACATTTCATGTACCATAGACATTAGAAATATTTTCCATTTTCCCATGACATTTTTCCCCTTTGTAAAGCCCCAGCTACTTAACCCAAACTAAAAATGTAAGTGTTCTTCCCCTTTGGGGAAAGATGAACTAATTAAATATTCTGCACATTTTTTGCTTCATCAAGGGGAGTTATCAGTTATCCACCATCTGGAGTCTATGAATGCTGCTTCTGATTCCAAACTTTGTCCGTATCTCCTTTTACTGAACCACAAAAGAACAAAGGTCTCAAGAAGACATGAAACAGCAGCCTTGCCCCTTTGTATGAGCAGAAACTCTTCTGTGTTATTCATCATCCTTCACCCAAAGTGGTCAGTGCTGCTGCCCAGCTTGGGAATGACCTAGAGCCCTGGAAAATGCCCAACACAGTTGCTCTGTTACCGCAAAAGCCTACTTCACACCTGGGGGCTGAAAGCAACCAGCCACCCGGGGGTGACTCATTCCCTCTCATGCTTACATGCTGCGCATGTTTTCTTTATTTGTATATTAATAAAGTTTTGGTTATTATGTATTTAACATGTGGAAGAAAATAAGGAAGCATGAAAATGGCGGCAAAAATCAGGAATAAAGGTCGGTTGTGGTGGTTTTTGTTTCCCTGATCTCTCTGCCTGGTTCTTTTCAGTCGCTGAGGGGAGGGACTGGGTAATAATGGCTGTGGGTATCTACTGTTTACTAAAATTGCCTCCCACGCAGAATCAGTCCGAGAGGGAGGGCTCGAAAGTAAAATAGAAGTCACTGGTCACGTTATTGTGGATTTAGGTGCTTCATGTAGGGACACCCAGAAAATTTGAACTTTTAAGAGTTTTGGAGATTTGGGAACATTTCTAGGCCTGAGGTGGCAGTTTGGGTTCTGGTTCGAATCTCGGGAGCAGCTGACAGCATGGTACCTCTGAGAAGCCTTGATAGGAAGGACTCGGATGCACCAGGATGCTCACAGGGTGGCTGCTGAAGCTGGCTATGGGCTTGTGGTTTTCTTAAATATCTTTATAAATTTCTACTAATTGCTTTACTGTGCCAGCCCTATTTCAATTTTTAAAGGTAAAATTTCAAATTCTGTTTTACAGGCCTCTGTCTTGCTTCCCTGTCTGTTATATTTTGCCTCCAATGAGTTAGTTTTTTTTCACATAGGGTTCACTGGAGTTACAAGGTGGGTAAGGGTCTCTCCTGTCTCATTTCACATTAAAAGACAACAACCACAAAAAATCCAAGAACACACAAAGCAAATTTACTTCCAAATTAAACCCCAAGATAAAGAATACTCTTTCTCAGCCCTATAGGCACTTCCTTTCTTTTTTAAGGAAATGGAGTCTTGTTATGTTTGCAAGGCTGGGCTCAAGGGATCCTTCTGCCTCAGCCTCCTGGGTAGCTGATACTATCGGCATGTACCTCTGCACCTGACAGTGATTTTAATCAAAGCGTAATGTGATATTTAAGTCACTTAAAATTGGATTAGTAATTGCTCTGCTCCTTTTTAGGAAATCGTAGCAGCATTACTAAAAGTGTGCTGAGGTGAACTCAGACTTTTCTCCTGCCTCAACTCCATACTGTCCTCCCTGGCACACCTGCCGTTGCCTGATAACAGGCCAATCACACAGAAATTTCTCATCTGAAGTCACTGATTAGCATTTATACCGTTCATGCCACTTCTCCCCCAGTTGGGCCCTTTTTTTCAACCTTCTCATCCTTCCACAAAAAAATCCTACTGATTGTTAACTTCCCTTTCAACACTGGCCCATCTGGGAAGCCTTCTCTCATTTTCTCTGGGAGACCAGGGCACTGCGTCACTTCTCCTTCTGTATTATGGTGAGGAATGTTTTCCATGACCAGGAGCCATTCCTTCCTTTGGTAAGACTGTTGGGTTTCCCACTGGGAAACACTTCCCCTGCCCCTTGCTATATGGTTAAGTAGAATAAACCTCTGTTTTCTCCATTCCTTTTAGCTCTAGAATTAGCACTTTGTCTCAGTAGAATCCACTGTCAGGTGCAGAGGTACATGCCGATAGTATCAGCTACCCAGGAGGCTGAGGCAGAAGGATCCCTTGAGCCCAGCCTAGCAAACATAACAATATACAACATTCCAGTTACTGTAAGAGGTGTCTTCTCTAGAATGAAGTCCATAGTCAAGAGAGAAGGAAAAAACAAATGAAGATACTCAGTATCTGGATCCAGAAGTGTTTGAAGACAACTTTCTCCTTGACTTCTTCCTGAGATAATTCCTTCTTCACTTAAAGTACAATAGGTTTCTGCCCCTGGAAACTGAAGGAATGGCTATTTGTGCCTTGTAAATGGCCTTTCTCATGAACTACCTTCTGGTGCCCGTTTGGTCTCTCTACCTAGCCTGAGACTTCCCAGAAACTCCATGCTGCTGTTTGAGCACAGGTCTTGGCTCATAATGGTTCCTCTGTAATATGGTAAGGAATGAATAAATGAGTTGGCTGATTCATCTTGGCCATTTAGGTGCAACCCACTTGACAACATTTGAACTAAAGGAATGGTAAAATGCCCAACCAGTGTATTCACTTCCACTGTCCTCAAAGACCCCTGAACTCTCACCTCTTGAGCCTCTTGTTTCCTATACACAAACCCTGATGCTGCACTCAAAATTCCCAGAAGGGGCTGAAGTGGTGAGTAGGGCCTGTGATTGACAAAGGTATTCTGATTCTGGATGGTTAAGAAAGAGCTGGGAACACTAAGGTACTTTAATTTTGACAAAGAGGCCAAACATCTTTACCAAAAGAAAAATAGCCTCTGTGATAAATGGTGCTGAGAAAATTTGCTTTCCACATGACAAATATTAGACCTAGACCCATATCTCTCACCATGCACTAAATGAAAATTGAAATGGATCAAAGATCTAGATATTAAACAATCTGGAAGTAGGATAAGTAAAACTTTTCTAGATGTAGACATGGGTTTAGGTAAAGACTTAATGGACAAAACCTGATTGAACAGGAAATACTACAAAGAATCAACTTGGATCTCATCAAATTAAAAAACTTCTGCACAGCAAAAGAAATCACCAACAGAGTGAAGAAACAATTCATAGAGTGGGAAAAGTGTTTATCAGATACTCCTCAGACAAAGAACTAGTCTCTAGAATAAAATAATCACACACCCTCAATTTAAAGACCTAATCTAATCTGAAATGAATAGATACTCTTCAGATGAAGTACAACAGCAAATAAATATATGAAAAAGTTCAACATCACTGGTGATTTGAGAAATGAAAATTCAAACAATATTTTCTGTCTCATTCCTGAATAAATGACTATAATCAAGAGATCAACTGATAAATGCTAGCAAGGATGTGGGGAAAAAGGAACGCTTCTCCATTGTTGGTGCGATGTAAATTGGTACAACTACCGTGGGAATCAGTATAGAGATTCTTCAAAAAAAGTAAAACTAGAGCTAGGGATGGATATAGCTTGGCCACATAAGTGCCCACCTGGAAAACACAAGGTTGTGAGTTTGATGTTCAGTACCAAAAAAAAAAAAAAAAGTCAAACTAGAGGTTCCACTTCACCCAGATATTTCCCTTCTAGGCCTCTTTCAGAGTTTAATTTTTCTTACCACAGCTTATATATGCACATCATGTTTGTAGCAGTACAGTTTAAGATAGCTAAGTCTTGGAAACAGCCCATATGCTCATCAACAGATGAATGGATAAAGAAAATGCATATATAATGGAGTACTACTCGGCTATAAAGAAGGATAAACTCATGACATTTTTAAGTAAATGGTTATACCTCAAGACCATACTTTTAAGTGAAATAAATAAAACATACAAGTTTAAATACCATGTTGTTTCTCCAGTGGGAGAAATCCAAAGGTTAAATTAGGAGCAAAGTAGAGGACAGGTATTGGGAAATAGGAAAAACTTGTTTAAATGGGAAAGGGAACAAAAGAAGGAGAGGGAAAAGGGAAGGAAGGGAAAAGGGATCAAAAAAAGAATGGAAGAAAAAATGGAAATAAAGCTTTTGTAGATGTGGAGGGGAAGAAGGATTGTAGACAGAGGGCGGGAATGAGAAAAAAAATTAAGATATATTATCTTAAAGACAAATTCCCTATGATGCATGTGATCATGTATGACAAACATGTACTACTAACCAGAACAGAAACAGCTGGGAGACCAAGCAGGTTTCAGGATAGGGTAGATATAAATGGCAAGTCTCACAGAAACTACATACAAAATATCAGGTGCTTCTGCAGAGCAGTAAATCAAGAGTGGTGTTATGAAGGTGTCAGTCCATGGTATAGAAAATCCACCAGTAGAAAGATGAGATCACTTCTGAACTATCTAATGCACAGGGACAGTTTGCCTCCAGGATTCTGTGCAATACAACATGTATCATGGGGGTATAGTAAACTTAGAACCCTAAGAGTTATCTGAAAAGATATAACACTGTTATGGATTAAAAAGTGGTGGCCAACTTAACACCAGCTGAATTAAATCAGCATGGTGCTGAGCATAGATGGTCTACCTGAGGGAAGTTGCCAGCATAAATAGGGACGTGCAGAAGGAGAGGCTAGGCGTTGTGGGTTTTCCTAAGTGTTGCTGTTTGAGCTGTTGATTCTCCTGGAAGAGCTCGTCATGACTAGCTTCCCCAGTGTGAGTTCAACCATTGTCACCAGAGGAGCTCGGGACCTTGTTGGTGAGAGTGGCTGTAGTTCACTTTGGGGGAGCTCTGGTCCTTACACTGAGCATCACTTCCTAGCTCTGGAGGGGAAGACTTGTGCTGTTTAATCTCCAAGAGAAGCTTGTCACGCTGGTTTCCTGGCAAGTACTCAACTCTTATTGTCAGAGGAGCTCGGGACCTCCTTGTCACTGAAGATGACTACAGCACTTTTCAGGGCAGCCCTGGTCCTTATTTTGAGCGTGACTTCTTAGCTCCAGTACAGAACCCTCAACCACTAGCACAGACTTTCTGGTTTCCACCACTGATCTTTGGGCCTTCTAAGCAGATCCGTAAAACAGAGTAGGCTCTAGACATCCAGTTGGACTCATGGGAGGCATTGTCATGGGCTCTAGGTCTTTAGCTGGACTCAAGCAGGGCATTGCTGTGGAATCTAGGCTGAATATTCTGTCTTTAGTGTTGTGGACAGATTTCCTGCACTTTTTGTGTTTAACTCTGGGTGATCATCATAAAAAAATATTATAAATTCTGTGTCTTGGGATTTAGCTCAGTGGTGTAAGCACCTGCCTGGCAAGTGTGAGGTCACAAGTTCAATCCCTGGTACCAAAAAAAACAAAAACAAAAACAAAATTCTGTGTCCTGGTTGTAATTGTTCTCTTTACAGTCCTTGACTACAACAAACATCTTACAGTATCAATTTTAAAAATGTAAACTATTTTGAAATGTACAGTTCAATGGGATTAAATATATATTTGTGCCACTATCTCCATGATTCATCTCTGGAAACTTTCATCCTCTCAAATGAAACTCTGAACTCCTAAGGATTTCTCTTTGCTCCAGACTTTGAGAGCACTATTCTTACTTTCTGTCATATGAATTTTACCATGTTAGGTTCTTCATGTAAATGGGATATTTGTCCATAATATCAATATTTTGAAACAGATTTTACACAAGTAACTAAGAAAGAAAAAGAGAAAGTAGCATTCAAGCCCACAAGAGTGAGTAGACCAAGTGAGGTGAAATTTACAGAGCTTTCAGTGATATAAACAGCTTGCTGAAGCTTGCATATCCATAGTTTCACCACCCCTGGAATGGATGATTACAAGCTCCATGTTATTTTGATTTTTTTGTGTGTGTGCATTTGTGTGCACCATATACACATAAATGCATTTTACACACATGTAAATATAGGACCATATAACTATACAATATCAGTGTTCTTTAAATGTCATACCGTATATACTCACATCACTCCCAAAGTTCTCAAAACCTGTCACTTTCTGGCTGAGCCCAAAGGATTAAAGGCATGTGTTGAATGACCAGCTGTCTCATTCAAGAGTTCTTAATGGATGCATCATTTTTAAAAGACA
>PVLA01005171.1:131894-154499 GCA_004027455.1 Hydrochoerus hydrochaeris | reverse complement strand
GAGGAGAGGAGAGGAGAGGAGAGGAGAGAGATATTGGAGGAAAAGAATTAGAAGTAAAGGAGGGTCATGCCTTCCCCCAAGCACACTCTGACACTGTCATCAGCCCTTCTATGAACCCCAACAATATTCTGGTGTTTGTCTACCCCAGCAGTTCATGTGTCTGTCTTCTCTACTAGACTAGCAGAGATGCATTCTTATATCTCTGTATCCACGGCAGTTCTGAAGAGGCCTTTTTCAACTCCTCACTCCACTGTGCAATGTTTATTTCCTGGAGTCTCCAGGATCGCTTCCATGGGGCCCTCTCTGCTGTGCTCAGGACCACCTTAATGGGGCACAGGGTGAACTGCCTCAGTGAGGTCTCCCACTTCCTATGTGTAACTAGGCTTCACTTATGGGTTCGCTGAGGGCCACAGGTCAGAGAACCATCACTGCTACTGACAACAAACAGAAGTTTAAAACTTTAACCAAAAACCTGCAAACTACAATGTCCTTTGGGTACGACATTTGTTGGATGGACAGACAGATGGTTGAATGGACAGATGAAGATACTTTAAGTATTGAATTCTTTTTTTTTTAAGGTCTAACTTCAGACTATAATCTCCTAAAGAGTAAAGACCTTAATCAGTCTCTCTCCAAGGACATATTTTATACTTAACCACCACTCAATACACTGAGGAAGGAAAAAGCTGGCGTGTCATACTTAGCCAGTACACTAAAGGAAGCCCGAGGAAGAAAGGAAGGAACCTTTAACAATATATATTGGATAATAGCACTAAAAGCCTCCCTTTCTCTAATGGAGGCACAATTTGGAGAGAATCCTGAACCACCTTCCTCTCTGCAGCATGTGATTAAAATCTGCTTTGTTCTTCTAATTCACTATTCTCAAATTACCACAGTGCTGCTGGGGCTGCAGACTCAGGCTTCAGCTGCCCTTGAATCACTGTACAACCTCTCCTCCGCTTTTTTCCCTTTGAATCAGCACTAAACCACAAAGGTGCCACCTACACCTGGAGTAGAAACCTAGAGGCAAGGTCCCCCCAGGACCTTGAATGACACACGTCCCTGGGGATTTAGGAGCACAAGAGGTGAAGCTATCCTTGACAAGGCTCCAGGTGGTGGGAAAGAAGTGTTTTCCACCTCTGACTCTAGAGATTTTATTACTCCTCTATCTAAACCTTCAAAACAAAGAGAATCAAACTAGACCGTAGCTAGTGCCGAGCTAAACACACACGCACGCACGCGCACACACACACACACACACACACACAGCCTTTGTTTTCAATATTTTTGTTTTCAGTATTTTTCTACTGGCCCTTTAAATACTACAGTCTAGAACTGTGAAGACTCAATCTTAATGCTACAAAGTAAGCTACCTTAGATCATAGATATGAAATTCTATTAACATCATTCTTATATTTTTTTCTTTGCAATTTTTTGGGAGTCCATTTGAAGTATTATCAAACTAGAAGCACAATCTGTTCCCCAAACATGCAAAGGGTATTAATTATCTAGTTAGGTCACACAGAAAAATATAGATAACTGAGATAGAGTAAGACGTATGTAAGGTTGACTGAAATGTTCCATTTGAATATACAGTCAGCCACAGGTTACTAAAGAAAGGTAGGGAGAATTTAAACTGTATCCACAGATGACAGCACTCTAACATCAATTTGATTTTTCTACTCAAACGGGGGGACACATATATGGTTTTCTCCTATCCAATTAAAAAAGCTGTCAGAGTAAAAGAATTATATCACTATTATAGACTATTGAGGAAGACAGCTGGAGCAACCTAAAACTCAAGACCTCATTTTATTTTTGCTAAATATAAAACCTTGGGGAAATCACACTACCTCTGTATTTTAATTCAGTCAACTAGCTAATAAACAATACTGTTGGATATCAAAAGGAACAGATGAGAAAAGTTGCTACTAAACAAAGAACCAATTAATACCTAAAACCACCATAAAATTGTAGACAACACCTCCGTAAGACACAGATCACAAAGACCAGCATTGCTTGCAGGACAATGGATAGCAATATGTATGCAGACCCACCAAAAAGATAACATCAGTGACAAACAGTAAGGAAGAATTACTAACCAACTTGTTAAATAGGCTTTTGTTCTCTTTTATTAGTAAAGCTAGTTACTAATTTTTTATATCCTGCTTAATTTTATTGGGAATCCATTACTAAATGATACCATGTTTGTGTGTGAAGACTCTGTTTCAGTCAATCTTGATTTTGCAGATAAATATTTACCATCAAACTCTAAAGCCTTACAGTAGCAAAGTATACTTCTGAGGTGAGATAATAAACCAAACCCTGATCTGTTAACATGGCAATTATCTGCCCCTTCTACACAATAATTATATTTCAGACCTTAGCATAATACAAGGAAGTAGTAAGACAAAGCTCTGTTGCATATCTAAGAGTCAGGGAAAGAAATTCCAAACCTATTAGGTGTCTGGTATGAGGTCATGTTCTCTAAAATCGAAGAATGAATTTTAGGAACAATAGAAGTTAAGAGCAGAATATATTTATTGAGAGAAAGAAAGCTTCTGTCTGGGAGAGACACAAGGGGTCCCGAGTGAGTTGCCAAAGACTCTCTTTTCTAGGGACTTTTATAGAGTAAGGCCATGAGGTAAGATGGGTCCAAGATGGGGAAAACATGGGAACTGGCAAGGCAGTGGGGCATGAAGGAGGGCAGAACTATGGTCAACCAATAAGATTAATTGTTCAGGTAAAATTGACCAAATCAAGGACAAATGGGGAAGTGAGTCACGCAGCAAGCGGGCATGCTTAAAGAGCACTGACTCTTCCTGTCACTGGTTGGGATGGTGATTCCTGGCTTTCTCAAGGTGATCCATACCTATTTAGAATATTGATCCCTGATGTTTATACTGAGGATGTGGTTACATTCATTTTGCCTTTTGTCTTGAGGCCTGGCCCACAGTGGAGGTGTCTGTCTCCTCCAAGGTTGCAAGCATCTGTTCTGCACTGGCTCCTTTGAAGGCCCAGCCCTGCCTGACTGCCTATAATATTTCTAACTAGCTCAGCTGCCTATAAAAATTACACTACTAATATTAGATTATTTCTTTGAATGATTTTATAGTACTTGAACAATATTTGCATAGGAGATATCTAATATATAAATATTAAATAAATGATAAAGTATCGCAACATAATTTTCAAAGCTGCACCTCATAAAAATATGCTTAATTTTGTATCACATTGCTAAGATTTTAAAATGTACTTTCTAGTTAATGTTCATGACACTATCTCAAAGGGCAACTTCCCTGGAATGGAAATTCTATGATTTCAAACTCAGAACTGTAAAGCTAAAAGATGTCTTTTTCACTTGCTAGCCCAAAATAAGATGTGAGGATTAAAGATAATAAAATGCATTTCCAACAAAAACCATAGTTTGGCTGCCCAGTTTGCAAAAGATGGAAAGTAGCTCTTGTTCTTGTTGAGATCAAAGTTGACTAAAAAAAAAAATAATCAAGTACCATTGGAAAGAATTCCCAAGCTCTTAATCCACTGATTTGGTCTACCAGGATGCACTGAGCAGAAGTATAGACAAAAAAGGAAGATTTCTGCCACCATTTGCTAGGACTCTTTGTGATCTTTGTCTCTGGTCATTTTTATTCCTTCTATCCAACTGTGGACTAGGAATTCTCCACTCAAATGCTCTATGGGCACCTCAAGGTTAGAATACACAAATGAAACTCGCCATCCCCTCTCTACCCAGCTTCCCTTTCAGACTCAGGTCTTGAGGGCCAGTTTCATGGGTATGACCTGCACATTTTCTCAGGAACCCATGATCAGAAGAGCCTGAAGTTGGTTTAAGAGGATCTACTATTGCCATCTTGAAATTTTTAATCATTTTTGAACAGAGAAGCCTGAATTTTCATTTTGCAGGACCACAGCTACGATGTGACCAGTCTTGTCTCTCCTAGAATAGTGTCACCATCACTACCTCTATCACTGAAACCAACCATCTGCCACTCACCCCAGATGCCCCCTTTCTTTATTTCCAGATCCAGTTAAGTCATTTCACATCAAGGGTTTTATACCGGGCAAGGTCAATTCCTCCACTTGTCCTTTAACTATCAATCAAGATGCATCTATACACCTGATACAGATGCCTTCTTCTCCTGCTCTTCCATGTGTGTATATCTGTCTCTGTATCAGTTATTCTGTCCCCAAATCACTAGCCTATCTTTCCTCAAGTGACTTCACAGTCAGTCTTCTGATTGCTAATTTTATTTTCTTTTACTTCTCTAGTTCTCAGCTCTGTGCTTCTTACATAGAAAATACTGAACAAATGCTGACTGAATAAGATTTGATTTCCAAAACCCTTAATTTACTTTTGAAAAACATGATGGCTTGATCCATAAGAATGTTCCTCCTTGTTAGAATGAGCTTCACATTTTCTCCAACAGTGGCCCCTTCTTCCCATGCTGCACCTTCAGGGAAAGTCACCTGCACAACAGCTCCACAGCTTAGTCTGCAATTGGAATGCACTAGGGACTGTCCTCCAGGGTTACTGTCTCTTGGGGTCACTTTTGCAAGTAAGAATAGCTGGACCCCTGTACCCTGGGAGTTTCCAGGCATTGATGGCTTACACACAGTGACTGATTCAGGCTGGGTTACAGCCAGAGCTCCTCGGCAATGCTACCAAAAGTCCAGAACACAGGAAACCAAGGAAAGAGAAGGCTGTCACTAACCCCAAGCCCCCATGTCCTTGCCCTGATATTCAGCACCTCATCAAATCTGCTATCACAGGAAGTCCCACTGGAAAATAATCTCGTAACTTGGCTGGGATAGAGAGTCATCAGGACTCATTCCATACATAGGTATATGATTACTTCAAAGAGTTCCCAAATATATACATGTCTCATATCTGTATTTGGTGTTTTTATTTAATTACCATCATTTCAGTTACATGTAACTGGAGACTCAAGCTGTGTAAGAGTTCTATTTTGTTTTGTTCAGGACTCAAGATGTACAAGAGTTCTATTTTATTTACAACTTTTTTCTATTTTCCAGCAAGTTTGGGGGATTAACAGTCACCTGTACACAGTTTGTAGCCTTCAAAACTCCTTTACATGAGGATCTACAGAACTTTTGTTTATATAGATGATTTTGTATCAATATTTACTGAAAATTTTCAAAATACTCAATTGTTAATTCATTTTACAATAAAAATAAATACATTACACATTAACATAAATGATATGTCTTTTGGGAAATAACTACATTCTACAAAGTAAGGAATAATTTGAGCTGAGCACAGTGGTACAGTTGACCCTGAGTTTGAGATCAGCCTGGGACACTTCAAGAGAGCCCATCTCAAATACTAATATCAATAGTATTAAGTTAGTAAGAAAAGTTGCAAATCCCTCTAGTGTCACCCTCAGCAGAGCTAGGCTCTCACCTGTGCGATCACACGTCCCCCAGCCCTGGAGACACAACATGAGTGGAAGAGGCAGACAGTACCTCTAGCAGGACAATCATACAGAAAGGTTCATTTTTCTCCACAAAGGGTGCTGGAACAAGTGGTTATCCACAAACAGAGAATAAAGCTGTACCCTTGTATAACACTATATATGAAACTTAATTCAAAATGGATCAAAACTGCAGAGTGGAAGTTAATACACACAAGCACACTTGGGTGAAAGAACAGTCTGGAATTAGCGCTAACGTTGTACAACTCTGTGACTATACTATGATTCACTAAATGGTATACTTTAAAATGATGAATAGATGAACTATGTGCCAATTTTTAAAACGGATCGAAGTCCTAAACACAAGAGCTAAAATTATGATACTTAAGAAAACAGTCATAAATCTTCCTAATGTTGGGTTGGGCAACAGTTTCTTAACTATAACATCAAAAATACTCTATATTTTTTCATACATAAAATTTCATCAAAATGAAAAGCTTTTTGGTAGCATCAAGAAAGCAAAAAGACACCCCAGAGAGTGGGGGAAAAAAACTATCACCAATTATATGAGGGGTCTGTATCCAGAATATAAAGTTCTCACAACTCAATAATAAAAACAATCCAATTTAAAAATGGGCAAGCAATCTGAATAGACATCTATCCAAAGAAGATATATACATGGGTAATAAGTGCATGAAAATATGCTCAACATCATTAGCCATCAGGGAAATGCTAACAGCAGCAGGGAAATCAAAATCACAATGAGATGGCACTTTGTACCTCTTAGAATGATTATAATCAAACAGACAGATAATAACCAATCTTGAAGAGGACATGCAAAAACTGAAACCCTCGTATATATACTGCTGATGGGAATATAAAAAGGCACAACTGCTTGTAAAACAGTTCAACAGTTGTTCAAAAGATTAAACATAGAGTTATCATGTGCCCCAGTACTCTCACTCTGAGGTATATATACTCAAGAGAAACGAAAGATGCACCTATATAGCAGCTTTTACAGGAATATTCATGGCAGCATCATTCTAAAGCCCAAAGGTAGAAACAACCCAAATGTTCAACAACTGATAAATGGATAAACATAAAGTGATTATCTATATAGTGGACTATTATTCAACAAGAAAAAGAACAAAAGCACTGATCCATGCTACAACATGAATGAACCTTGAAAACAGCGCTACGTGAACAGAGACCTACACAAAAGGCTATGCATTACTATGATCCCACTTTTATCACATGCCCAGAATAGACAAATACAGAGACAAGAAATACAATGGTGGTTACCTAGGACAAGGAGATCTAGTAGGGAATTGGGATGACTGCTAAAGGGTGACAGTTTCCTTTTAGATGACAACAATGTTCTAAAATGTCTACAGTGATAGTGGCACAACCCAGTCAATACAGTAAGTGGTATACTTTAAGTGAGTGCCTTATATGTACTGTGAACTGCTAGTCAAAAACATCTGAGTGGAGTTGGGAATTTAGCTCAGAAGCATAAGCACCTACCTGGCAAGCACGAGGTCATGAGTTTGATCCCCGGTACCAAAAAAAAAAAAAAAATCTGAGTACTATTTTGAAAACATTTTGAACCTCACTTACCCCATGAAAAGATTCCAGTGGGTTGGTATGAGAAACCATTAAGTGTAAATAAGGATCAAAATATAAAATAGATATTGTGAAATAGGAAGAAAATGTTCAAATGGAAAGGGGAACTAGGAATAAGAGAGAGGGAAAGGAAGGAAGGGAAAAGAGAAAAATGAGAAAAAAAAATGGAAACAATGTAAATAAGGAGGGGAAGTGGGATTCAAGGGAGGGCAGTGGGATAAGGAAAAAAAGTAGTTATATCATGTACAGGCACAAATTCCCTATGATGAATGTGATCATTATGTATACCTAAAATATACCAGTAAACTTAATTTTAAAAGAAGGAAAAAGAAAATATCCCACGGGGTTACTTTCCTAGGAGCTCTTTTCCCCTGCTTTCTGCCACAAAGAACCCTGACTTCCGGTGTTAGCCCTCCCTAGCAGACCAAGAGCAGGAGGGTCACTGCCCTCACCCGGAGTCCGGGGGCCCATTCTGGTAGGCTTAGGCTAGCCAGCACACTCCCTTCCCTGTGACAGCTCAGGGATGTCACAGCTCAGGGGTGGCGTGTGACCCCAGAGGTCTGCTTGGATTGACTCCAGGACCTCTGCCTAGCATGCTGAGGCGGATGCGGCTTCTCTCTCTCCCAGACACATGCTGTGAAAACATGAGAACTGGTCTGATGGGACCATTCCATTATCAGCCTGTGGACAGCACTGCCTAAAAGGTAGGAAGAGGGAAGCAAGTCCATGAAACAAAGCCACAGGCCTTGAGCTCAGTCTCTAATTCAGGACTCCTGGATACACAAGCCAGTAAATGTCCTTACTGTTGAAGCCAGTTTGAAGATCGCAGCAGACTACTGGAATGACATGGCTTTTTTCTCAGTACATACTTCATATAAAGAGCTGACCCACGTATTGAGGCCTAAAAACAACAGTGCCAGATCACAGTACACTATTTAACAAACCATCTCCCCCTTTTATTCCTTCTGTGTCTGATTTTCCTTAGACTCTGAATGACATTCTAGATCAGTGTGGTAGAGAAAGTATTGGGTTGTCCTTTCTGGGAGAAAAGATGTAGTTGTCAGATCAGTTTGGATTTCACTGGCAGGATAATGATGGAACCTGATATTTAACAGTCATGTTTGTAACAAACTCGTCCAATTTCCATTCCAACAGAAAAGGACCAACTATTCTTTTCCAATCAAATGCTTGCTTCATAGATGAGAGAACTGAGGTTCATACAGTGAAAGTGCCACCCAGAGTCACCCAACTAGTCAACAGCACAGCCAGGACTCAAACTCAAGCACGTAGTGCCCAAAACACAAGCCCCGTGGAAAGCACAAAGCCAGCCGACCATTCACAGCTGCCTCTACTCGACAAGCTGCCACTGAGTTGCCCAGAATGACCCAGTTCAATAAGGTCTGAACCAATATTTAATACAAAGCACAAGTGGTTATTTAGTAAGTTTTCTTCTTACGGAATCTGATCATAAAAATATTTTCTAAAATTAAGCCACGGCTTAGATAACATCTTATTAAAGTCCTCTGAAACCTGTCATGGTGACTGCAGTGACAGTAAGAGATGACAGAATGGAAAGATGAAAAGCACGCAGTCCATGCAGAGCTGCAGAACATCCCTGTCACTATCCTATCTCTGAACTTACTGCTAGGTAAGATAACACATGTTCTTAATACTCAGGCCACTTGAATTTGGCTAGTCTTGTACTTGTATCCAAATGCATCCTAACCCATAGCTTCCATGAGGCAATGCCACAAAGAAGGGCTTTGGATTGTGAGTCAAATGACATGGGTTCCAATTCACTTATTGGCCAGATAACTCAAATTACTGATTCTTTATGAAAATCTCATTTTTCACCTCTACAAGAATGAGATAACATGCAATAATATCAATAAAATGAAAACACAGGGCAGTTACAAAAATCACATCAGACAATGTAGCTATAGCCACTTGGTAAACAGCAATGTTTTGCTCAAACAAATTTTTCTGAGGAATACTTAGGCCATAGTTTCTCTAAACTGTAGCTACCCATCTAACCCAAATCCTTTATTTTACAAATATCAAGTGATTCACTCATCACGTAACTGGCTGGTAATATAATGGAATCACACATCTGCTTCCAAATCCATTGCTGTCATGCTAGCCTTGTGTTAATAAGTAATGATCTAAATGACATACTGTATGGGTTAGCACTCACTCCATTGGAGTTTAAGGAGCACACATTATTTGCCAGGTACATTCCAGGTACTAGGGACTTAGTGATGAATAACATCAACAATGAAATGTTCCTGCTCTCATGAACTTAACAATCTAGAAAGGAAATTATCTAATCTACATATATATCTATTTTGCACCTACTATATGCCAAGCGCTATGCTAAGATTGTCTACTATGTTCTAAGCACTATGCACAACTGCTATTCAAATATAAATACAAATTTCCAAATAGTTTCAAAGACATCGGTTATATTTACCAGGCCTTGCTAAAGAATGAATAATGTGGAAAGTCTACTTTATTCTCAAAAGGCAATATTAAAATGGCAAACTCACTAGAAAGAGTTGTGAATAACCATGCCAGCATCCACAAACCTGATAAAAGGTGGCCAGGACTCCATGCTAATGAAAGCAGTGAGGCTGACAGAAGCGCACAGTACTAAATCACATCCTTCTCTAAGACCCAGACTTGAAGAGTGGGCTCTACTGGCAAAGCCAGGGGAAGCAGTGAGCAACCCCTTGCCTTCCAAAGGCCTCTTCTGATGCCCTGGTCTCCTCTTTTTCTCCCTGTTCATCTGGAATTCCTCTTTCAGCCCACAGAACTCTTCATACACCAATTATGATAAGATGAGGCAGCACCCTAGCCCTTGTGAAGAGATACGGGCACAGTCATCTGTGATTCCTACTGGAACCAGCCACCAGGTTGCAGAGGCTGCACTGTTAAGTTGCATTTGAAACTTTTCTTTGCTAAAATACCACTAAAATATCATTTGGAAAAGAAATATTTAAAACCTGTTGCTTTGTAAAAGCTGTTTTCTATAATCTACATGGTTGTAAATGCAAAGCTTCTTGGGGATGTGGGGGTGGACCCATGTTATGGTTTGTGTTTGGATGTCCCCCCAAAGCCTCATGCAGTCATGGAAGAGGCTGAGTCTAGTGTTTGTGACTGATTCATTGTCTAGCACCAGGATTGGTGGTGTGAATGCTGCATCCGCCCAAGGGCAAGGATCCAGAGTACAATATAAGGGAGGGAAAGAAGAGAGTTTTTCTCTTTTGCCCTTTCACTCTTGTTACTTGTAGCCATCATGAATGGCTGCCCTTCAGCCATACCACCCTGTCTTGGAGCCAACTGATATGGACTGAAATCTCCAAAACCTGTAAGCTAAATAAACCTTTCATTTCCTACTTTGGGGTGTCAGGTATTTTGTCTCAGCAAACAGTGGAAAATAACCAAGACAAGCAGAATGAATACTACTCTGCCTCCTGGTATGATAGAATGCACACCTAGGGGAACAGCACCTGTCCTGCCCACCCCTTCACCACTAAGTAGGAGCACAATCCTTAGCTTCTGGCTTGTTCAGACTTCATCTTCTGATGCACAGAGGGAATCTGAGGGTGCTATGCTCTACCCATGAAATACACAAATACAGTGTGTAAAATCTAAGAGGGCATAGATAAGTATGATTCTCCTGAGGGCAAACCCCATGTTCCCCAAATGTGGCAGTGGCTCTAGCAGCCTCTGGATGGGGCATTTCAATCAGTCCTGGGGTGCCAACTCTCTTGCTCAACTGTGGACACTACTTGTACACACTGGCAGGGAGGGCCACTTTGCCACTGAGATCATGAATCCTAACTGGCTTTCATTCCTCGGTTCAAACCCTTCACATTATATTTACCTATGTCTATCTAGAAATTTCACTGCAAGTTCTGGTATTTTAACAATGAGTTAATATGTCAAAGACATATACAAGTTCTGCTGCAAGACAACTCTAGATTTGAATGTCAGCAGCTCATTACTTTTTAGGGATGCAGCCTTGGACAACCCACAAACACTCAGTTTCTCAGCTTCATTATTCATAAGCTGGGAACCATGCCTACCTCACAGGTCTGTGACAGGGCTACTTGTAATGGGTATAAAGAGCCAGAGCATAGAAGATACTCAAAGATGGTGCCAAGGGCTATTCACATGGTCTCAGACAGCAGCCCTGAAGGTTTTCAGTGGCCCTGTATCACCCACACCAGCCAGTCTCCAGCACTTTGCCAATGGGACCCATCTGAACAGCTCACTTCTCATCTGGAATGCTCACTTACTAGGAAATGCAGAAAAAAGAGCCCCCAAGGATGCACGACTGAGTTTCCCCGTCTCTGGGATACATAGGCTCCACTTACTCCTTGTACCTGGAGGGAAAAGGGCAACTACCAGGTTGAGAGCCTGCAAAGTAAGTGTGTACCCCTAACTAAGGATTGTGGGCCACAAGGCAGGCGTGCAACTCTCCAGGCCGGTCATGCAATCTTTTCACTAGTGATTCTCTGGAAGAGGATGGGGGAGGAGGTCAAAGACACAAAGGAGGAAAAGGAGGAATAGAGGAGAGGAAGGAAGGAAAGAAGAGGAAGAGAAAAAAGGAGAAAGGAAACACAAATTGCTTCTTCCAGAACAAGTGCTGGTGACCCCAGATGTTTTTGTTTTCTTTTTTATATCTTTTGGTTCTCTTAGCAAATGGGAAATCTTTGTAACCTGATACCTGAAAGTAAAATTTCAGTTCCCTGGTCTGGGGATTTAGCTTAGTGGCATAAGCACTTGCCTTACAAGTGCACAGTCATGAGTTTGATCCCTGGTACCCAAAAAAAAAAAAAAAATTCAATTCCTTGTTTGGAACACCCTAGGAAATACCCAGCTCAAAATTATTAAAAACAGTATCCTTGAGTTCATTTTAATTGGCTAAGTGATAATCACCATGGGGGAGGGGCAGATAAAGCATAAAAAGATGTACCAAAAAATTCTTTAATCAATGCCAAAATCACTTTTTTTGTGTGTGGGTAACAGGAATCAAACTCACGACCTTGCATGTGCCAGGCAGGCACTTGGGCCGCTAAGCTATATCCACAGCCATTTTTGCATGCACCATTAAAATCAACATTTTTGCATGCACCATTTTAACCACTTTGGTATAAGTGAAACCATAACTCAAACTTTCCAAACTGTTATTAGGCTACAAAGTATTGTCTCCCAGAACACCAGGCAAATACGTGTCCTTTGGGGACATCTTACCTACCCTAAAGCAGGTTCAGTCTTGAGGGAGAATGTCAACTCCACTGGGGACCCCAGGCAGGTGAGGCCGAGCAGAAAGGAGCCCCAGTAGGGTTACCTGCTGCTGCTAGTCCTTCCTTCCCTACATGCTCTTCATGACTTAAACCACTCTTCTATCCTCTGGAGGACTTAAAGCTGAGTGCACAAACCACTCTCTCTTCATCAAAGGACGGTACAAGCCAAGCACTTCTGTGTGGCCAGGGTGGCAGCAGAAAAACTGCCTATTCCTGCTAATCCCTTTATTATTAAGTTTACCAGAGGTGCTTTGCTCAGAATGAAATTCAAGCTCCTCTAGAAAATTCAGCAGGAGCCTACTTTCCAGGGAGATTATGAGGCACCACCTTCCTGACTCGAAACTTATCCAACTATCAGTTTACAAATGAGTTGCACAGTCTCTATTTCACAAGCTCCCACTAATAAAAATTCTAAAAGAGGGAGAGGGAAAAAGTGGGGGAGCTACAGGGAAATACCTTTCATTCATGCAGCGTTAACAGCCTAGAGGCGAATTCTTACTGCCAGGAGACGACTTCCCTCACCCTGTACCCCAGGTACAGACCTGGAGCTCAGGCAGAGAGGAAACCCCACACTTTAAAGTCAGAAGCTAACAGTGCAGAGTTCTGACACGACCTTTCAGGACTGTGCGCACCGTGCAGGGCATCGTTGGGTTCACAACAGACGGGCTCACACCTGCCAGACTGTACATACACTGTAAATGCACACACATGCGTGCACGAGGGCTCACACACACCCCTGCAGCTCACACTAGCTCTGGAGCCCAAAGCACTTACTACCAGAGAAGGTGGCTGCCCACACTCCTGCTTTCGCTCAAACAACTTGGCTTCCTCCTCGACTGGGGCGGAGACTCCCAGGGGCTTTTTTCTCCAGGACCCAGAGGCCCGCAGGATTCCCCACCCGCTGGCCCCACAAATTGTCTTCCTCCTCGGAAACGCTCAGACTTCACAGGTTCCTTTCCCGGTGGCTCCAGTGCAGCGGGCCGCGCGTTCCACGCCTGAAGGCTGGAGTCCAGGGCTACCAGTTTCTCTCACGCTGGGCAAACTTAGCCACTGGCCTCCTCAGGGCAGCAGGGGCCACGGCAGACGGGTGCCAGGCGTGAGTTAGCTGGTGCCCGAACTGAGGGCGCCTCTGGAGCCTGGCGCGGGAGGTAGAAACGCGTGAGCCCGAGCTGGTCCTGCCTCCCCACGTGGAGGAAAGCAGGAGGATGAGCGGGCGACAGGCCAGGGTCTCTCTCGGCCCGCGGGTCTCCCCGCTCCCGGCGTCCCCAGGTAGCCGCCCCGCGTTCCTGCCCTGGGCGCCGCGAGGCGCGCGCGGATCCCAGCACGGGGAGGGCCGGCGGACACGGGTGCGGAGCTCGCCGGGACCGAGCCCCGCCGGCCGGGCCCCTGCCTCTCCGGGCAGAGCTGGGCTTTCTGACCGGCTCCTCGGCGCGTGGGCTCCCCGCCCGCGCACGCCCACCGCGGAGGCCCCCTGCCCGGCTCCGCGCGCCCCGACCCGGCTGTGCCTCCCCACCTGGATGTAGCAGGAGATCTCCGAGTCGTCCAGCAGCCGGATGGTGCATTTCATCTCCTGGCTGAGCGATCTGACGCTGGAGCTCCGAAAGTGGATCATCTTCATGGTCCCGCCGCCTCTCGGCACACAGTGGCAAGAAGCGAACATGCACAGCAGCGCGGGGGGCGGGCGCAGGCTGGGCGGGCACCCTCGCCACGCACCGCCCGACCCGGGCGCGTCCCCCCGGACAGCTCGGCGGCGGCGCCAGCGGCCACACGTGCGCCTGGGGCGGGTCCCGGCCTCCCGCGCCGCGCCCTCTGCCTCCCCGCGGCGCTCGTGCGCCCCCTGCGCCGGCTGGAGCCGGAGACCGAGCTGCGACCCCGCGGCGCCACGCACCCCTGCGCGGTGGGGGAGGGCGGGACGCGGCCCGGGCCCTGCGGTGCTACTCGGCGGCGCCGCCGCTGCGTCAGGCCCGGCCCGGCCGCATCCCCGCCTCGCTGCCTGCTCCCCACGCCGGCCGCTGTTGCCTCGGCCCGGGTCGTGCCGGTCTGTGCCCGGCACCCGAGCGACCCGGATCCACGCACGGGAATGCGGCCCGGGGGAGGACCCGGAGCCGGCGCGAGCCCCACGGCGATAGGAGGCCAGTGCGCAGCCACTCCAGGAATACCGCCAGTGTAACCATCCTCTGCACTGCTGGGACTGTTAAGTCTGCTGCTTTATTCTGTGTTAACTGTGAGCCTGTGCTCTTCTGTAAGAAATCGAGAGCCTTAAGCATTTCTCTTTTATGCCTCCCAGCACTCGCATGACTCTTGACCGCAGTGCAGGCAGGGTCCCTACTTGCCCTCCCCACTCAGGCGGACCCCTGCACCTGCCCGGGCTCCAGGAGTTCACCAAAGGAGACGTGGCTCCTCCTGATTTAGCGTAGTCCCTGGGGACTGGAGATCCGGAATTCCCTGCCCGTCTTCTGGAATTGTCCTCCCTCACTGGGGCTGCCAAGGTCCCTGTGTGAGGTACCTGATGCCTGGCCATGGCATGGTTGTTGAGGCAAAGTAGATGGAGCCTGGAGGTGCAGGCTGGGATGTTTGGGTTGGGGAACTAGTGGAAGCCCTCTTGCCCTGTTGTTCCCAGCCTGCCTCCTTATCCCCCAGTGCTGTGGCTGGAACGCAGGGGTGCTTTATCAATGAGCTCCAACCTTGGCCCATTCGGGCAGGGGCATCGGAGGGACGACAAGACCTCACCAATTTGTCCAGGCTGGCCTAGAACCTGCTAACTTCCCGCGTCTACCGAGTGTTCAAGAGAGTATCGGAGTATCTGGCCCTGCTGCTCTTTGAGCAGAACAGATCATTAGGAAGGAATGTGTGCTAGAGAGAGGGCATGCTGCCCTATGCCAGCTCCTTCACCGTGCTCCACACCTGCACAGAGCCACAGCCTGTCCCGGGAGGAAGATACGCCAGAAACTTGACCTCTTGATGGGATCTGGTGGGCCCCACCTGCTCCAAGAGGCTGATGGGGTTGGCAATGGTGGCAGGACCTGCATCACCCCTAGACTTCCCCTTCTGCCTGCTCTGCTACCTCCCCATGTCTGCTAAACACTCTGAATTACCTGGCTAGACAGGGGCCCCCAAACCACAACATTTTGTCTAGACAGCAGGGTGGAGCATATTTTACCTCACATCGGCATAGGTGATTATGGTTTTTAAACACGGAAACAACAGCATGTGTGTGCATGTGTGTGTGTGTGTGTGTGTGTGTGTGTGTGTCCTGGCCTTCAAGTGAGCAATCAGAACGGAGGGTCTGGAAGGATGTGGAGTTGATCTTACCCAGTGACCGGCTGACTTTGGAGAACTTGGGAGAATCTCATCCGTTCTCAACTTCAAAATGGAGCGCAGCTGTGATTGCCTTTGCTTATGGCACAGGGGCTAAGAAGCTGGGGTGTGGAAAGGCCAGTGGAGGAGAGCTTACATTCACACGCTGTAAAGCACAATATGCCCTTGTGGAGAGGCAACAGTTAGGCCTGCTTTGGTCTGAAAATGGCAGTAATTGATTGAAATATCTCTCCTGACCCAAAGAGCAGACAGTTAAGAGAGCAAAGAAGAGTCACCATCTAACACAGGCATGCTCTCTCTGCAAGGCCACCCTCTTGTCCATCTTGTGATAGAACAGAGTAGATACCCCAGAAACAAACCCACATGAATCTAATCATCTGACATGTGACGGAGAAAGTCAGCCCAATGAAGAAAGGAGTCTTAAACAATGGTGCTGAAAAACCAAGATCCACCTGGAAAAAAGAAAATCCACATATGGCTCTTACTGTGTTCACAAAAATTAACCCAAAATGGATTGTAGACCTATATGTAAAATATAAAACTTCTAGAAAATAGCATATGAAAAAATCCAGGTAACCTTGAGTTTGGTAGTAAATTTTATTTAAACATCAAAAAGCATGATAAATTAGATTCCACAGTGATATATGCATTTGTATGTTTGTAGCAGCACAATTCATAACATCTAAATCTTGGAAGCAACCTATATATTCAACAACAGATGAATGAATAAAGAAAACATGGTATTTATATACAAAGAAGTCTTGCTCTGCCATAAAGCATAAACTCGAGTCATTTGTAGGAAAATGGATGCACTTTGAGACCATACTGTTAATTAGACACATAAATATCACATAGTTTCTCTTATTTGTGAAACTCAATACATAAATAAAGTGCAAACTAAAAAACAATAGGAAAAAAGAAAAAAATTATTGTAATGCAACATAGACAATGTATCTAAAGTTGTTTCATGTGTTTTACAGGGGTTTTGGCCTATTAGTCTGGATGTTAATCTGTATGTGTGACAATTAACTCTATAAGGACTTGTAAATAAATTAATTTGATCCTGACCCCCCCCAAAAAAAGGAGGGGTGGGGAGGTAGGGAAAGAACCGACATGTGTTATGTACATATACCAGTTCCCATAATCATTAGGTGCTGCAAACATGTACTAATAAAAAAATTAAATTCTAAAGCATGATAATTTTGACTATTGAAATTTAAAACTTTTTCTTTGGGAGGGACACTGTTAAGAGACTAAGAATACAAGCTAGGGAATAAAAATATTTGCAAAGCACATATTACAGAAAGGACCTGTGTCCAATATGTACACCAAAAAAAACCCTTAATACTCAACAATAAGAAAGCAATTCAATTTTTAAATGGACAAAACTTTGAACAGACAGTTCCCCAGAGAAGATGCACAAATGCTAAGCTTATGAAATGGTGCTTGACCTCTGCATCACTAGGGAATTATAAATGCACCTGTCTGGTGATAGAATCCAGGGCACTAACAACACTGATGATGAGAATGGAGAATGGTTCGGCCACTTTGGAACACAGTTTGGTGGCTTCTTACTATAGTGAACATAAGTTTACTGTTCCTTGTTCACTGCACAAATATGTTGAAATTTTATGTTCACAGAAACCTATACATGGAGGTTAGAAGTTTCTTTCATAAGTGTCCAAAATTGGCAGAAACTAAGATAAACAGATAAGCAAACTGTTGCATTATACAGTGGGATAGTGATTTAAAGAAATAAACAATTACGCCATAAGAAAAACATGGAGGGTGGGACTGCCCTGCCACCAGGAACTCAGCGGAAGCCTGCCTCAGGGGTAGGCTGCCCGGAACCTCCCCCAAGATCCCACCCTGCCACCAGGAACATCAAGGAGGCCCACCCAAGACTGAAAACTGCCCTGGACTGTTTCAGCTGGGCCCGCCCTCCCACCTGGAACATCAGATCTCAGCAGGCTCCAGTTAGTATGAGAAAATTTGGAATGTTGCTCCCAGGTGGTGAACCTTGGACTACAGCGGATTGACTATATCAGTGTGGTGAGTATACCCCTAAAATAGAGGTGTACAGGGGATAAATAGGGCCGGTAGTAAAACCCCCTCCAACTAACTGTAAGACTTTGGTGTGTCTGAAAAGAGTGTGTGATCCCCTCCTACACATAGAAAACACCAGGCAGAGTGAAAATGACGAAACGAAAAAGCAAAAGGCAGTCTCAAACATATAGTTCACCAGAAGCAAGTATAGGAGACATTAAATAGGGGACCGCAAAAGTAAAACACCAGGAGTCTCTGAAAAGATAGCAAGTGAAATGAAAAAACAACTGCATCAGGCTATAGAGGAAATCAAATTAGAAGTACTCTCCCATGTAAAGATAGAAATTAAACTTTAGTAAAGGAGTTGTTGAATGCAGTTAAAGAAGAACTAGAGAAAAAAGTACATGAGCATGGGAAACTGATTGAAACTTTGAATGAACAATATAGAAAACAAGCAGAATTCATGAAACAAACTCAAAGAGACATCCAAGAAACAAAAAATTATATTGAAAGCATGCAAAACCGCCTAAAGGAAGCTGAGGATAGGATTTCGGACCTTGAGGACAGGATCACAGTTAGTGATCAGGAAAGGATAGAACTTTTAAAAATAATGAAGCAGCATGAAATCACGATCCAGAAGCTTCATGATGATGCCAAGAGCAACAATATAAGAATAATGGGCATTAGCAGGAGTCCAGGCAAATGACATACGTAAAGTATTTACAAAAATAATAGCAAAAAATTTCCCAAACATGGGGAAAGAATCTGATATGCAGATAAGTGAGGCATATAGAACACCAAACGGTCACAATCAACATAAATCCAAACCCAGACACATAATAATTAAGATCTCAGACATACAGCATAAAAACAGAATATTAAAAGCTGTCAGAGAAAAGACACAACTCACCTATCAGGGAAAGCCCATTAGAATCACAGCAGACTTTTCAGCACAAACCCGAAAGTCAAGAAGATCTTGGAGTGAGGTATTTCAAGCCCTGAAAGAAAACAACCTTCAACCCAGACTGATGGACCCAGCAAAACTTTCCTTCAAATTTAATGGAGAAACAAGATACTTCCATGACAAAGAACAACTGAAGAAATTCATGCCCACAAAATCAACCCTAGAAAGAGTACTGAAAGACATACTAGACATAATTAAAAATGACCATAATCCCCAAAACAACAACAGAAGAAAACCACCAGGTAGGATAAGCAATTAAATAAGAGAAAAAGCAGAAAGAAACAGCTGGAACATAACATGGCAAAGTCGAGCCAGTACATATCAGTGATATCCATAAATATAAATGGCCTCAATTCACCTATAAAAAGAAATAGATTGGCAGAATGGATCAAGAAACAGGACCCCACAATATGCTGTATACAAAAAGAACATCTGACCCAAAAGGAAACTCATAGATTAAAAGTCAAAGGATGGAAAACAGTATTCCATGCAACAGGAACCCAGAAAAAAGCAAGGGTAGCTATTCTATTTGCAGACAACATGAACTTCAAACCTAAATTGATTAAAAGAGATACAGAAGGTCACTACATAATAGTTAGTGGTAAAATTCAAGAGGAAGAACTAACAATTATAAATACATATGTGCCAAATACAGGAGCACCCAACTATATAAGACAGATACTAATGGACATGAAAAACCAAATACACAAGAACACAATTATAACAGGAGATCTTAACAGCCCATTGTCACAAAGAGATAGATCAACTAGACAAAAAGTGAGCAAAGAAATAACAGAACTGAATAATACCTGTGAGCAATTGGACTTAGTAGATGTTTACAGAGTGTTCCACCCAACCACATCAGAATACACATTCTTCTCAGCTGTACATGGGACATTCTCCAAAATACACCATATATTATCCCATAAAACATTCTTAAGTAAGTGCAAAGGTATTGAAATCATACCATGCATAGTATCTGACCACAGTGCACTGAAATTGGAAATTAATGGCAAAAGAAATTGTAAAACCTGCATAAATGCATGGAAATTAAATAACAGCCTTTTGAACAACCAGTTGGCTACAGATGAAATTAAAGAAGAAATAAAACAATATCTACAATTCAATGAAAATATAGAAACAACATACTGTAATCTGTGGGATGCAATGAAAGCAGTCTTAAGAGGGAAATATATAGCAATAAACTGTCATATCAAGAAAACAGAACGAGCACAAATAAACAACCTAATGCTCCATCTCAAGCTTCTCAAAAAAGAAGAGAAAGCTAAACCCAAAGCTCATAGAAGAGAGGAGATTGTAAAGATTAGAGGAGAAATCAATACAATTGAAACTAAAAAAAAATACAAAGAATTAATGAATCAAAAAGCTGGTTTTTTTGAGAGAATAAACAAAACTGACAAACCCCTAGCTAACCTTATCAAGAGAAAGAAAGAAACAACCCAAATTCATGCAATAAGAACTGAAAAGTGAGAAATTACTACAGATCCCATGGAAATTCAAAAGATCATGAATATCTACTTTGAAAATCTCTACTCACATAGAGTGGAAAACAGAGAGGAAATGGACAGATTTCTAGAAACATATGAACTACCAAAGCTCAACCAAGAAGATATAGCAATTTTGAACAACCCAATATCAGCCATTGAAATTGAAAATATAATTAAAAACTTACCAACAAAGAAAAGTCCGGGTCCTGAGGGATTCACAGCTGAATTCTATAAGAAATTTAGAGAAGATTTGATGCCAGTACTCCTTAAACTCTTCAATGAAACTAAGAAGAAAGCAATCCTCCCTAAATCATTCTTGGAGGCAAGTATTACTCTGATACCAAAACCAGAGAAAGATGCAACCAAAAAAGAGAACTATAGCCCAATCTCATTAATGAACATTGATGCAAAGATTCTCAACAAAATACTGGCAGATAGAATGCAGAAAATCATCAAGAAGATTATACATCATGACCAAGTGGGATTCATTCCAGAAATGCAGAGATGGTTTAACATATGCAAATCAATAAATGTAATACACCTCATCAACAGAGCCAAAAACAAAAACCATATGGTCATCTCAATAGATGCAGAAAAAGCTTTTGACAAAGTCCAACACATGTTCATGATAAAAACCCTTCAGAAACTCGGAATACAAGGCGTCTATCTCAACCTTATAAAAGCCATCTATGACAAACCAACAGCCAACATTATACTAAATGGACAAAGACTGAAAGCTTTCACTTTAAAATCAGGAACAAGACAAGGATGTCCACTATCACCACTCCTTTTCAACATAGTTCTGAAAACACTAGCCAGGGCAATCAGACAAGAGAGAGAAAAGGAATAAAGATAGAAAAGAAAGAAGTTAAATTATCACTATTTGCAGATGACATGATGCTCTATGTAGAAGACCCAAAAAACTCCATTAAAAGACTACTAGAGGTAATAAACAAGTTCAGCAGTGTAGCTGAATACAAAGTCAATGCTCAAAAATCAATAGCATTCCTATACACAAACAAAAAACTCACTGAGAGAGAAATTATGGAAATATTGCCCTTTACAATAACATCTAAAAAAATGAAATACTTAGGAATCAACCTAACTAAAAATGTAAAAGACCTATATGCTGAAAATTATACTATGCTGAAAAAGGAGATTGAAGAGGATATTAGAAAATGGAAGGACATTCCTTGCTCTTGGCTAGGAAGAACCAACATTGTAAAAATGCCATACTCCCAAAACTGTTATACAGATTTAATGCAATCCCAATCAAAATACCATTGACATACCCCACAGATCTAGATAAAACACTACTAAAATTCATTTGGAAACAGAAGAAACCTAGAATAGCAAAGGCAATTCTAGGCAACAAAAGCAAGGCAGGAGGCACCTCAATTCCTGACTTGAAGCAGTACTATAAAGTCACACTGATAAAATCAGCTTGGTACTGGCAAAGAAATAGACCTGAGGATCAATGGAACAGATTAGAAGATGCAAGCACAACTACAAAGACACTCAGCCACCTGATATTTGACAAAGGGGTTAAATATGTCCACTGGAAGAAGGATAGTCTCTTTAATAAATTGTGCTGGAAAAATTGGCTCTCTATATGCCGAAGACTGAAACTAGATCCACGCATATCACCATGCACAAAACTAAAGTCTAAATGGATCAAAGACCTCAATATTAAAACAGAAACACTAAATCTACTGGAAGATAAGGTAGGTAGAAGTCTTGGAGATATAGGGGTAGGCAGAGAATTCATGAATGAAATGCAACTGCACGGGAAACACTCCAAAGAATCAACAAATGGGATCTCACATTATTGAAAAGTTTCTGCACTTCAAAGGAAATCACCAACAGAGTGAAAAGAAAATCAACAGAGTGGGAAAGAATTTTAACCAGCAACCCCTCAGACAAAGGACTTGTGTCCAGAATATATAAAGAATTGAAAAACATCAAGCCTCCCAAATTCAAAGACCCTCTCCAAAAATGGGCATCTGAGATGAACACACAGTTCTCAGAGAAAGATACACAAATGGCAAAATAAATGCATGAGGAAATGCTCACCATCACTAGTCATTCAATAAATGCAAATTAAAACAGGATTGAGATTCCACCCTACTCCGGAAAGAATAGCTGCCGTCAAGAAATCAACTGATAACAAATGTTGGCGAGACTGCAGGGAAAAAGGAACACTGCTCCACTGTTGGTGGGAATGTAGACTGGTGCAACCATTATGGAAATCCATATGGAGAATTCTCAGAAGACTAGGATTGGAAGCCCCATTCAATCCAGCTATCCCCCTCCTGGGTATTTTCCCAGAAGAACTGAAAAGTTCATATCACAGTGATATATGTGCACCCATGTTCATAGCT